>QZGG01001936.1:0-49483 GCA_006409495.1 Sedum album | reverse complement strand
CATGTAAGCTTTAGAGAACAAAGCTCTCTTATCACTATAAAGCTCTCTTCACATGAAAAAGCCAGAAGAATGAATGTGCATAGAAATTAGATAAAGCTGGTTTGGTCTTGGGTAGATTTAACACTGTTGAAACTTGAAGTTAACACACATAAGTTGTTGGGTAAATTTTTTCAAGCTTGACACAACTTTATAAAATTAACTAGGATGAAACACCCTAAGCAAGATCTTGAGAAAAGTTACGTGAGTTGAAAAAGAAGTTATTATCTAGTTCAAAACACTATCAAGTGGTCTTATTTTTATTTTTTAGCTTTTATAGTTTGCTATTCGGGGTTTTTTCTGTATGAATTAGTAGTTTCAGCAAAATCACTACCACTAACGTAACATGCCTGATATAGGCGGGGTGATAACTGGCTTTATGAGTAAATTGTTGCACAGATTTTCTTTTAGCATTATTTGGCACGATTCCGAGTCATTATTTAAGTGCCAAAGAACAATTGTGAATGTTTTTATATTTATTGCAGGTGATTCAGAGAAACTGGTAAAGGTACTTTTTCAGCTTGCCAGGCACCATGCTCCATCTACTATATTCCTCGATGAAATTGATGCAATCATCAGTCAACGTGGCGAAGCACGTAGCGAGCATGAAGCAAGTCGACGCCTGAAAACAGAACTTCTCATACAGGTATTATATCTTATGCTTGCATTGTACCAATACTTCATTGAAGTGATAGAGCTCTGAAAAATAGTCTCATCTGAACCTTGTTGTTCCCTCTAACATTTCATATCACTCAAATATGAGTGATAGTCTGTTTTATTTACCTTGTAATGCTCAAATTTCCAACTATAGTAAAGCATCCCTGTTCCTGAACTGTGCAGATTGACTGTACTGTGTTTTCTGTCTATGTTCTCCATTGTTTATTGAAGTTACAAGTGCTTTTTATCAATGAATTTGTTTACATTAATTTGAGTATTGCCGCAAGTTACTTTTTCAATACCATATAGACCCTTTAAACCATCTATTATGTGATATGATCTTGATGTCTGATATCTTTTACTGAAACACAGATGGATGGATTGACAAAAACAAATGAACTAGTTTTTGTTTTGGCTGCGACGAATCTTCCATGGGAGCTGGATGCAGCAATGCTTCGTCGACTTGAGAAAAGGGTATGTGGTGATTTTATTCACAATCTTGAGCCTTCACCAAGCTGACTGTTATGGGTACAAGTACAACTACAAGTACAAGATTACCAACAGAGTTTTCCCTATTTGAAGCCTAACTAGCTCTTATTACTCGAATAGTACCATCAGCAAGGAAGCTAACTATTATTTATATTAATTATAACTTCTTTTATCATTGGAACAGATACTTGTTCCTCTTCCTGAACCAGAAGCAAGAAGAGCCATGTTTGAAGAACTGCTACCACCTGGTGCTGAGGATGCACCCCTTCCTTATGATTTGCTTGTAGAGCACACGGAAGGATACTCAGGTTCAGATATCCGCTTGGTGTGCAAAGAAGCAGCAATGCAGCCTTTGCGACGGACAATGGTAATGCTAGAAGATAAAAAAGAGGTGGTGCCAGAAGATGGTATGTAATTCGAAACAACATACTGGTTTGTTCATCATATACTTCATGCACTCATGTTAATTCTTCATTCCCATGTGTTTCAGAACTACCAAAGGTTGGCCCCATTTTGCCAGAAGACATTGAAATAGCACTGCGAAACACAAGGCCATCAGCTCATCTGCACGCCCCTCGCTACGAAAAATTCAACACGGATTACGGTAGTCAATTGGTCCATTAGAGCCTCATAATCCGTATGCAGTATTATCGTATTCCCTTGTAATTTTGTTTGAACCATGTTAAATACTCGTAGACTCATAGAGAAGCACTCCATTCCTTATTTGGTTAACAAGTGCTGAATTCTGTTGTTGTGTTTTTTCCACTTCAATAAAAGTTTCATTTGAACTGCAAACCCATTTTCGATTAAGGGCAATTTTCGTAATTACAGAAATGTCCGTAGTTTCAATTTTCTCAAAAAAGTCCCTGTAAATTCAAAATAGTACAATAGACTTCCGTCCGCAAAACGGAGCGAACGAACAGCCATTTCTTTGATTTGACGCTGACGTTCTTCATCATGGTTTCATCCTTCCTCCGGTCATCCATACATACGCACGAGAAAAACGCTATTTTGTCGGCGTCGGATCAATCACTCACTTGCCTCGTCTGGTAAATCATCATCCAATCTCTAATTACTTTCCTCAATTCATTATTCAACTCGAGCATGCATTTCCAGATTTGAAACATTCTCAAAACAGACACGTATTTCCATCATCCTTTCTTTCTAATTCATCACATTTACGTTTCAGCAATGTAATCATGTGTTGTTGCTCCAATTTTAAGAAATTTTGTTGTTATAAATTGACTGGGATTTGTAGTATTTTCATGAGGGAGGAGAATGGCTGCTGGAGGTGGCTATGGTCCTCAGCAAAGCCTACGAAAGGCTATCGGAGCAATCAAGGACTCCACGAAAGTTGGATTGGTCAAAGTCAACAGCGAGTACAAGGTTCTTCTCTAAAATACTTTCTAGTTTCTACTATTTTATATACTAGTAATATTTACTGAGTGATCTTATTTAAAATTTGTTTGGAAGGATCTTGATGTTGCGATTGTCAAAGCCACAAACCACATTGAGAAGTTACCTAAAGAGAAGCATGTTAGGAGTAAGTTACAAGCCATTTGTTGAATGCAGCTTAATGATCAAAAAAATCTCATCAACTTGCTTTTTTGAGATCAACATGCCGTGTTTTACTATTGATGATTGTATTATGTGGATTTATTTTTGGTGGCAGCTATTCTTGATGCCGTGTCACGGCCGCACCGTGATGCTCACTACTGTATAATTGCGCTTACCAAGCGGCTCGCAAAAACACAGAACTGGGCAGTACGCTCCTTACTCCCCAAATGCATACATTAACTTTCGTTCACTCAGCTAATTGTTACTCATTCAAGTCTTATTTTTACAAGTCACAGTTATAATATTGATTTTAGTTCATTTTTTCATTTATCCAGAATTTTTGTCTTTGCGTACTGACTGGCTCTTACATGCATATAAACTGAAATTTATTGAACTTTTCTTCTTCATGTTCTTGTGAAGAGCTTATTGGTAAAATTGTGTTATTCAGTGAATGATAAGCGGATGTTATTTCAAATTCTAATCCTAATGTATACGATGTTATTCTGGAAAAAAGTATGTGTACTTGGATAAAGCTGTGTTCGAGCTTAGCTTATCGTTCTGCAGCTTATGCTTGTATATTCACTTTCAATTTCAAATGCAAATTTAGTAGCTGTTGCCGATACAAAGTATTTAATGGTGTCACGTAAATCAGGTTGCACTGAAAACATTGCTTATCATTCACCGCGCACTAAGAGAAGTTGGTCCTGCATTCTGCGAAGAGCTCATTGCGCACAGTAAAGGCCGATCAGGTCTTATGATGCATTTGTCTCATTTCAAAGATGACTCAACGCCAAATGGTAACAAAGTTTCTGTATACATATTTTAAGATGGATATTGCAGTTTGAGGAAATAACTTTGCGTCACCTCTTTTTCTCTTAGCATGGGATTATTCTGCGTGGGTCCGCTCATATGCTTTGTTTCTCGAGGAGCGGTTAGAATGCTTTCGTGTACTGAAATATGATGTTGAGAAGGACCAATCGGTATGAATTTTAACTATGAAGAAATGGAGTAGTTACAATGAGCAATTGATGCAGTCACTTTTACTTGATAATGTTGTGCCTTCCCATGCTATCTAATGATAACATATAATCACGTGGTTAGTTTTGACCTCATTACATTTAAACCGTAGCATGCCGATATTTTTAGATACTGCAACATTAATATTATAGCCTTCAAACTGCTGCTTGTAATATGTTAACAATCTTAGTAAATATATGTGCCTCGATTATCACACTAAAAGTAGCATTTGACACTGCATATCAGAGTTCACAGTATTTACATTTATTTCTAAACCTGTCTGGATAGTTTAAATGCATACAAGGCAAATTTTTATATCCAACATATCCTGCAAATTCTTTATATATTGCAGAGGACAAAGAATCTTAACACGTCAGATTTAATGGGCCAGTTACCAGCTATGCAACAACTCCTTAATCGTCTTCTTGCTTGTAAGGTACGCCCAGTTCCTTTCCTGTGAGAGGTTGTTCCTTGTGGTACGGAGATGAATACCTCCCATTTTGAAGAATTGGTTATTCTTAACTTATTTTGCAGCCAGAAGGTGCAGCTGCATTTAACAACTTGATTCAGTTTGCACTTGCAATGGTACTGTCATACAATAGTATTTGATTTTTTGTTTTGGTAACAGTGGTATCCTTGTGTAGTTTATAAATTCCACGTACACTATTCAATCCAAAGTTTACCATTGAGTTATTTTTTAAAGGATGTGTTTGTAAAATGCTTGATGCCCTTTTCCCTTCAGGTTGCTAGTGAAAGTGTTCGGTTATATGTTGCCATCACCGATGGGATCCTCAACTTGATTGACAAGGTTTTTTTATATTTCTCTCCATGCCTCTTACACTACAAAATCTGAGGAAAGTTCTTAATGATTTCTTTTGCATAGTATTTTGAGATGCAGCGTCCGGAAGCAGTCAGAGCATTGGAAATATATAAGAAGGCCAGTGATCAGGTAGCTGCTAATGTGAAAATATTTAACTCACATTTTTTGCTCATTTTGTTATAGCTTCCATTGTACAGTTTGCAATGTAAAAATGAAAAGTTCATATGGTTTCCTTTTTTGTTTTAGGCTGAGAAGTTATCCGAGCTTTTTGAGTCATGTAAGGGCCAACCTTTTGGGAGAGGGCAGAAGTTTGTCAAGATAAAACAGGTAATCAACAGTGAATGAATAATGTGAGGTTTATTCTTTTGTAAACAATTTTCGGTTTGTCATTGTTTATACATCCGAGACTTAATTTCTTGGGCGTACTGTTAATGCAGCCTCCAGCTTCATTTGTTGCTTCAATGGAAGAATACATTAAGGATGTACCTCAACCCTTGACAATTCAACTAGATGAGGTGATTCTTTGAGTTCTCTGCGCAATCCAGGATTTCAACCACTGCCTTTTTTCCCCTTTTTTTACTGGTCCACAAAGCTATGATATATTAGGATTAATTCATGTGATAGATTGAAGCATGCTTATATGCTTCTGTCTCTAGCTTGTCTATTAGTAAATATGTCCTCTTTATTCCAGATAAAGGACCAAATTGCTGTTACTCCACGCGCTGGTGCCTTAATTGATGATTTTGATTTCGAATTTGACCATGATGCTGCTGAAGAACCTGAGCATTCAGTTGAAGGTGAGCCGGGTGGAGAAGCTGCAGTACCTAATTCTTCAAGGGAAGCTGTGGAAGTCGATCTTTTGGTAAGCGTCTTTTGTCGTTTGTTTTTTGGAAGTATGATGCTTCATGGTCAGTTGGCTCTTGTCAAGCTTATCTTTTTATGCTTGTAGTGTATGGATGACTATAGTGCGGAATCATCGGGATTGGACGATAAAAATCCTCTGGCACTCTCAGTTCTTGCGTCTGGTATTGAATAATTCCTTACATAGCTAATTTAGATTCTTTATTTTTTAAGAATGAACAACGAACATTCTTTCCTGCTGATTTCTCAGATTCAGCCAATGGTCTTGGTCAGACAAGTCAAACAAATGACTGGGAGCTTGCATTAGTTTCAGCATCAGGCTCTACTGAAGTCGCCGTAGCCCCAGACTTGGTTAGTTTGTATCTTGCTGACTGCATGTCTCTTCTCTACATGCAACTTACTTAGGTGTTTGTGCAATCAGACTGGTGTGCTGGACAAATTGACATTAGATAGACTCTACGACAGTGCCGTTCCACAGGGCACACCCTATTACGTGAAGCAGCCTGCAGCGAATCCTTTTATGGATGATACTATTGACCCTTATATCTCATTTCAAGCTCCAACAGGTATTCTACCAACAACTAATTTGCAAATGGTTGACACTTCTCATCAACAAGGGGCATTACCAATCCAACAGCCGCAACCTGGTGTCATCGAGCCATACAACCCATTCCTAAGTTCTTGCCCACCACAGACTCCCCCTAGTTCTAGTCAACCAAGTAAAGATCCCTTCTCAGGGCTAATTTGATTAGCTAGCTTGCTAGTTAAAAAAACATTTCTGCTGGGCAATGGGAGGTTGGCGTTGGGTATTGTGAAATCCTAAAGCCGCCACGATCCATGTTTGGTTTGTCTTGATTTTAGCAGTGTATTTAGCATGATGGACTTTTGTTGTTGTAAGGATTTCTGACTCCCAAGTAATTCATTTTAGACAAGTTAATTGAAGTGGGGTTGGCCTAGTGGTTAGGCACCCACTACCTGAGCCAACAGGTCTTGAATTCGAGTCATGAGGTAGGAGTGAAATTCCTGTAATCCCTTGTTCTGTTCTTGTTCTCCCACCCGATCTTGTCTTATCCTTATGCCCGTCCACTCGGCCATCCTTTCGAAGTAGTTAATATTTGTGATTAAATGAAAAAAATGATGACAAATATAAACCGAATGAATCACAGCCTAGAGGATTCGAATACTCAACTTTAATAGAACAATTTGGTGTTACTTTGTTCCACGTATCCTGAGACTACACTACAGTACAATAAAAATCAGTGTAGAAAGAGACTTATTAAAATACCAAAGGCGGAGCTCAGAAACAGATACAAAATGATTTTGGGATGCAATTCTTTGAGTGTACACATTATGCTGTGATTGTTTCAAGCTTCCATGAGGATGGTTCTTGAAATTCCGGATTGATTGGGAATAGCTCACATTGAGCATGTTGTGCCATGAGTTGATCAACAAGGACAATGGCTACCATGGATTCAACCATGGGAACAGCTGCAAGGAGATTTGAGATCATCAGGAATATATCAACACCAAGACATCAAATGAGCAACTAGATGACGAGTAATTTTTATAACAAAGCTAGGAAAGCAGCCAAAAGCACCAGACAATAAACTAACAATAATAACAAAGCACATTTATAAATTTAGATTGAGATTAGCAGAGATAAGAGACTACATCAATAGCAATGCGAGACCTGAGTACATACACAGACGGACATTATATACTCATGGGTGCCCAAAACTCACATATGAGAAAGTGAAAATTTCTAGTATAGCCAGTTCGAGAAAACCAAATTTGAAGTGTAAAGCTAGTTATGAAACCAACCTCGTGGGACAACACATGGATCATGGCGGCCTCGAGCTATAAGGTCTGTCTCTTGTTTATCTCTAGTAACTGTGCGCTGTTTTCTCTGCAGGAATACCAAAAATGTGAATTTGAATTACGCATAAACATGATATTACCATTTTTAGACAATTGAATAATATAACACAGCCTGCATCATCAAAGTCTTTTCTGCGAGGATGTAATACAGAAGTATAAGGAGCTTTGACTTACTGAAATGGTAGATGTTGGTTTGAAACCAACTCTCATCTCAATAATTTCACCATTTGAAATTCCACCCTGATAAATAAATTAGATGAAAACTGGACCTCACATATGCAGATATTAAAATAAAAGTAATGTGGAGAAGACTTACTTGTATACCCCCAGAGCGGTTTGTTCTTGTCCTAACCCTGCCATGTTCATCAGTATAGAACTCATCATTGTGTTCACTTCCAGTCAAAAAAGTACCTGCATGTGCATTATCATGACAGTGTAAATTAAAAAGAGAAGAGAGTAGATGATTTGATGGATCGCACAATCATTCATCTATAAACACCTCCAAAACCACTTCCTATCTCGAAACCCTTCGTTGCTGGGAGAGAAAGTGCAGCTTTCGCTAATTCAGCCTCAAGTTTATCAAAGACTGGAGTGCCAAGTCCCTGAGTTGTCCGAGAAAATAAATTATTTTCAAAAGATTAAAATATTCACTTAAAATTCAAACTGCTAGGAAGGAAAACAAGTCTTTAGAGACAGTCAGTTGCTTTAGAGTCATACCCGGGGTGCATTTCTCACAATGCATGTGACAACACCGCCCACAGAATCACCTTTCACCCGGATTGCATCTATTGCAGCAATCATCTTCTCAGCATATTCAGGATCTGGACACCTCACAATATTACTCTCAATCTGTTGATCAAACAGCAAAATTGCAAGTTATTATTCTGATAATATTAATTCCGACGACATAGACAGCTATAGACCGAAGCTACTCAAGGATCAAAAGGTTTAGGAGACAAATTGAGTTATAGAAAAATAATGAGATGAAAGAGCTATCAGCACCAAGAACCAGCTATATTAAAAAGTTACCGGGAAACCAAGAATAGCACAATAGAAAAATCATGCTGAGAAAACTTTACACAAGGCTCTAAAAGAAATGTAGTCAGAGAGTTGATTTCCATTGAGGAATCATCTATACCACAAAAGGTATGTATAATTTTTATGAAAAAAGCTGCTTTATCTTGAAAAAAAATAGTGCATTCATTTTCATCTCATACAACAACAAAAATTACCCTTAATTAAGTAAACATTGAAACGTGGAATCACCACAGATTAAAATCAGCTTCACGTGGTGACATAAACAAGTTAATTAGCAGAGTGCATATGAAACATGATACGTACCTGATCAAGTGTCAAGGTCTCGTAATCAATATTCTTAGAAAGCACAACCCGGTGGACTTGGGACACAAACGCTAGAACCTGCACCAACAGTTAAAATTGAGAGGTGATACAAGATAACTGATAGAGAGGGATTGATACAAGTTGTGTTGATGGCAACTTTTTATTAACGTTGCCATCAACACATGAGAAAGTATAAAATAGTCACAATAGCAAACCTCTGTCCCTGAATGCAACTTCAGTATTTTCTTAGCAATTGCACCAGCGGCCACTCTTCCTATGGTTTCCCTTGCTGAAGATCGGCCACCACCCTATATAGAAACACCATAAGCAGGTTAAACTGCATTTAATGTTTACATTAAAAATAAACATGAGTTTAAGAAATGCATTAGGCCACAATATACCTGCACAGATCTGACACCATACTTGAAGTCATAGGTCGCGTCTGCATGAGAAGGTCTATATGCGACAGACATTTCACTATAATCCTGAAGTGACAAAAAATAATTAATGAGACAAACGAACAAAAAAAATATAACATGCACATATTGATGATTTCCCTCAGCATGAGCTATTGGGTTACACAGCTGGACTTGCAAGAAGAGAGAACATGATTGTGATGAAATGAATTAGTGGATGCTAGAGAGTACACCATGCTAAGCAGTCACGTTCTAAGAAACATAATCAGACATGCTTGAAAAAAATCCAGGAGAAATACTTAATACTGTCAAGTGTCAAGAGATAAATTACTTACACCACCCCTTTGATCAGTATTTGGAACGGAAACGTGAATCGGTGCACCAGTAGTCAAGCCTGAAATCAGGTCCCCCAATGTTAGTTTTATATAAAAAGCGAGCAAATAATATCAACTTTAATAAACATGAAATATAATATATTAGAAGGTTCGGAAATTCATCCTGACCATCAGCAACTCCAGAATAAATTTTACAAGTGTCGGTCTCTTTTCTAGGTGTTGTAATGCGGCTCTGACCTGGCCTCCTGAAAATATCAATATACTTAACCAGTAAAGAGAGTATTTTTCATTGAAAATATTGTTTCACTTCAGTCGTAGCCTAATAAGTGAGCGTACCTTCTGTCAAGTTCAAACTGTATATCAGCCTCGGATAGAGGTATACGCGGTGGACATCCATCAATCACACAACCAACACCCCCACCGTGGGATTCACCATAAGTGGTAACCCTATAGTTATTTCCATAAGTACTCCCAACAGCCTGAATCACTATCATACGCAAAAAACAACATTTATCAAATCACAATGCAAGTAATTGAAAAATAAATAACTAGCTAGTTCATACAATCCAAGCAAACCCAGAATCAAATCAATCTGTTGTGCACCAAACCGCACCTTAAACATACAAAAGGCATCACCTTTACAACAAAATCAATAAATTAGAAACTAAAAATGCAAACCTTGAAAAGAAGTTACCTAATTTAGTAGGTGTCTGACGACGAGGAAGTGAGATTTGGATTGAGGGGATTGTGAATCGACGTAGATCGGGTGAGGTAGCGAAATGGGAATACCTCCTAGTCAAATTTGGGGTTGAAATGGAGGAAGCAGCGGCAGACATGATTCAGATGAATCTTTGATTGTTTAGAGAGATGATTCAATTGCAGCCAGAGATATTTGAATGTAAGAAAAAATGGGTTGGTGGAGAAGTGGTTGGTGAGATGAACCAGTGGACGGGTTTGGTATGAAGCCAAACCCAACTGCCTGCCGATTTGGACTATGAACGTGTTCAATAGGATGTCGTTTTAATGTGGGTAAAATGTTGGAAACCACCCACAAGTTTGATTTTTTTCCGAAAATTATTCATATCAAAAAAAATTATAAAGTCATACCCTTATATTTATAAAATTTGTCAGAAACCATCATATGTTTAATTTTAATTGAAATATTTATAAAATTATAAAAATACAAAAAAATACATAATTAATTAACAAAAATCATAAAAAATATTTAAAAAAATCAGAATATAAAATAAATATAAAATAGAAATAGAAATTTGAAATGTATTCGTATGATATGAATTTAAATATAAAAACTAAATCTATAAAAAAATATGGCGTCTTGAAAATTATCCATATGTTTAAAATTAACCGAAATATTAACAAAAACCAAAAAACTTTTAAAAATGCTAAATTCATTTTTCACATATGTATACATATCATATGAATACATTTCAATTTTATTTTTATATTTTATATTTATATAGTAATCTGATTTTTTTTAAATGTTTTTTATGATTTTTGTTAATTAATTATGTATTTTGTTTTGTTTTTTTATCATTTTTATTAATAATTCAATTAAAGATATGGGTGGTTCCCGGAAAAAACCCATATTTATGGGTGGTTTCCGTCAATTTACCCTTTTAATGTCATAACCCTACAACTACAACTCATTTTCTGTACCCTTAGGTTGGACGAGTTTGATCGAAAGTGTGTGCATGTTTCTGTGGTCTAGTTTGATTGAGAGTTGAGACCATGAAAAAACCAAGTCCATTGTTTGAGCTCAGTTTTTCCATTTTTTCAAGCAAATCAAGTGCTCAAGTCTTGCTGTAATCATCAAGAAATTTCACTTGAAGAAGTTCATTGATCACATTCACCTTAATCGAAGCAATGGTGTATTGTTCAAGAAATGGCTAAGAATTATAAGAGCAATTTTCGGTTTCGTTAGAGGAACTTCATGTCCTGCTCCTCTTACAGTTGCATATGTGAGCCCTTTGTACACCTGACTCCAACCACACACCTATTTGATTGTTACCCAAAATGAGAACAATGTACTATGAATGTTGTTTCAGACAAATATATAAGAGTGTAACGGGTATTACCGTTTGATGGTTGTCATACCAAGCGTGCCAATCTGTCAAGGTCGTAAGGTTCAACGCATCGATAGAGTATCTCGTAGCTGTCAGAGGCAATACTGCATCTGTATCTCCACTGACATCCATTCAGAAATAGTTATTAGCTTTGTATATGTTGTCAAATTCCAGCTTGAAATGTATTTTCCGCGCTATGAGGGTACCTGAAGACCCAAATGCGAAGGCCTGCGTCAATAAGTTCTTTCAATATGGGAAGCATGGATTTCGGAGAATCTGCCCACTGTGTTCTGACAATTGCACTGAAAAAAATGAAACAATCCTTGTTTAGTTTCAATATAAATATCGAAATGAAATGAATATCATTTTTGTACTTGCAGGGTTTCCAACGACGAATAATTCCGGTGATGTTAGCATGAAGAGCCTTCTGTACGTCTGGCCTATTCATATATTTCTTTGTATTCTCTACAATGCATTCGTCACCTCCTCCATATCTCCATCGCTGCACAAGTATACATATCTCATCAAATAAGTAAAAATTGTAGAGTTTCTCAACGTTCTGATAACCCCGTCCGCAAGGTCTAGCAGCCTACCAGTGGGAGTGTGGAGTCTTGTTTAACTGTGCCTGCTGCATTGCAAGGATTGGAGTATATGTTGTGTGGATCAATTTTACCAAACTCAGTGTAAGCCTTTTTGAGGACTTCACTGCATTTCCCCTTAGGGAATAAGAATGATTCATTTCGACAAGCTTTAAGAGCAATGTACGTTGATTCAGATATCAATCCATGGTTCCACCAGTACTCGTGCGTGCCTACCGTGTCGTAAAAGTTATCAAGTAGAGGATTTCCCAACTGCAAAAATTTTAAGAACTCAAAATCATTGAGATTCTGAAGTACTTTTACTTGTTTTTAAAGAGAAATGTTTTTAGGCTCACCAAAAATCCCTTGAAATTTATAACAGGGTTTTGTAGTCCTTTGTTTCGCCTAACGATAACTTGAGCCAGCTCCGGTATGTAATGACCTGAAAATTTATATATCCGTGCGACAGAGCGGTTCAATGAGTTTGAAGAACATAAAATGTTCAAGTCTGATCAGCTGAAAATGGTGACACTAAATCAAACCTGCATAGCTTTCTCCTGCTAAGTAGAATGGCCTGTGTTGGTACTCCGGAAATCGCTGAAACCATTCCGTAAGAAATATATACGCATCCGAAGCTGCGCAATGTACAAAAATGCTTGTAAGTTGTAAGAAAAACAAGATACATAAGTTGTAAGATGCACAAAAATGCTTGAGGAAAACCTGTTCTTTCGTCACTGGGGGATTCAAAATCTGACGAAGTATTCGAGTAGGAAAAACCAACTCCGGCGGGTGAGTCGAGGAAGAGCAGATTTGCCTCTGCAGATATAAAAATTATAAGCACAGTTACAAAACATGTTTCATCCATGCTACATTTTAACCAACTGATGGTGAATGTACCTTTATTCCAAGCATAAGGGTTAAGACTCAAAGTAATGCCATCGGGCCTGACTCGAAAAGGACCCACCTCTTCTGATGCTCCATATGCTATAGATGAGCAGCCCGGACCGCCATTCAGCCATAGAACAAGTGGCTTAGTCTCAGACCCTTTCTTGGACTCGATCAACCAGTAAAAGAGAGCTCGTCCTGCTTTCTCATCCACCGTGACATATCCGGAGTAATGCTGGAAGCTTAAGTTCTTAGGCTGGCCTGGAAGCTCAACAACCCTGTCTCTATCCCTTTGTGTTTCGTTGGTAGACGTAACAATCTTCGAGTGGAAATACAGAAGGATGACGAAGAAGGCCGAAATGCGGGTAATAGGGACTTGGGATCCCATGGTAGAAGAAATTGCACCTTTTGTGGGATTCAAAAGTGTATTTATGAAAAACGTTGGCATTTGGCTGTTAAATGGTGATTGACTTTAAGTTAAGGCTATCCTTTTGCACAAAATCTAATGTAAAAATGCAAGCAATGCTAGTGATAAGGTGTTGTCCTGCAAAGGCTTATAAGCAAATATTTGCACAAGATTGACTTCCGAGGTCTAGAAATTAGCAGGAAATTTAAGGTTTCCGGAATCGATATGGATGAAATTGAAAGCCAAAAGAGAAGTTCTGTAAGTAAATTGGGAATGTCTGTTTGCTTGATTTTGAGAGTTTTGTGGACGGGTTTGATTGAATCCGTACCCGACCCGAAAAATTCTTCGGATCGACATTTTAAATCCGAACCCGACCCGATAATTAAATAGTGAACCCAAACCCGTTCGTACCCGATCCGATCAAAATATATTTGGCAAAGAATTCAAAAAAAATCTTTTTTAATTAAAAAAACTGAATAATTTTTAACACAATCTGAATTTTTGTATACAAATTACTTTTGTACCACAAAAAATGTTTAAACTTATAACAAAACTCAAAATATGATTACTGATTTATGTTTTTCAAATTTCGACACAAGTCGTGAGTGGTGCAATGGTTGTGGTATTCGCTTTGGGTTGGTTTGACCAGAGATTGAATCCGCCCGGAAGCAAACATTTATTTTGGATTAAAGAAATCGGTTCGGGTAACCCGACCGATAACCCGTACCCATCCGAAAAAATACTGTAGCTCGAATTGACCCGATTCGAAAAGCTCGATTGGGGTCGGTTTATTCGGGTTATGCCCACCCCTAGAAACATTCATTGCTTGAGACATTTTCCTAAAATTATTACTCTTAAAAACTGTACTGAAACTCTTACTGTAGTAATTAATGTCTGGTGAAATTGTACTAAAAAATCAATTCTATAAAAGCAAAGGGGCATTCCGAGAATTGAACTCGGGACCTCTCGCACCCTAAGCGAGAATCATACCACTAGACCAAATGCCCTGTTGATGATGAAAATGTATAATTATATTATACAACTAATATGTTTTCTTAAAACCTAAACCCTTTAATTGGTCGACTGTCTGACGCTCCAGCTAGATTCAGCAGAAATGTCGAGAGCCGCTGTTATTCGTCTTCTCCGATCTCGATCTACCACCGCCTACGCTTGTGTGTCGTCTCCCAACACCAACTTTACATCAGGTTAATTACATCCTCTTATTATCGCTGTTACAATTTTCCTTCATGAGTTTGATTTTTTAGAAACCCTAATTTCTTTACATATTTCAATTTTATTAGAGTTTCAATTTTTATTGTATAGCCATGAATCACACTGATGCATGTATATTTATCATGTCAATATTTAACTTTGATCATGTAATTCACGTAATCTGCAAGTGCAAATTCAGTTCACTGCAGCTTAGTATTAGTCCTTTCTAGTTGAAAAAATGTTTGTGTATATTCTAGTTTTCGTTTGTTTCGTGTATCTTCAATACATGTTTCTGTTTGTGCTCCATTGTTTTCTTATTAAGTATTATTTCTTAAGTTTGTTACCTTTATCAGATATAAAGGCATTTTACGATGTTCGAGCAATGAACATATGGTTGAAAATGAAAATAAGGTAACTTTGTATTGCTCTCATCAGTATGTATCTAATAAATAAGCTTTGTTATGTTTCAGGTTGCCACCCCCGATGGATTGGAACATATGCTCACACTCCGCGTGTGAATAAAAATGTTCTATCAAATACCCAGTTGCCTATATTTCAGAAAAGATGGGCATCACATGCTTCAAGTGCTGAAGATGATGATAAGCTTACTATCGGGCCGCGCAAAGATGGCCAACGCAATGAGGGTGAGAAGGAAACAGGACTGGTTTATTATTATGGACCAATATCATCTACCGTTAAGAAAGTGAAACTGTTATCACTTTCCACTTGCTGCCTCTCGGTGTCGCTTGGCCCTGTTATTACATTCATGACTTCTCCCGATCTGAATGTAATTCTAAAAGGGGCAGTTGCAGCATCTGTGATTTTCTTCAGCGCAACTACCACTGGCGCTCTTCACTGGTTTGTCAGTCCTTACGTTCACAAGCTGAAGTGGCAGCCTGGTTCAGACACCTTTGAGGTGGAAATGATGACTTGGTTGGCAACATATACACCAAAGGCTCTAAAATTTTCTGACATTCGTATTGCAGAAACACAAAGGCCATATGTATCATTCATGGCCAATGGGGAATACTATTATGTCGATCCAGATCACTGCCACAACAAAGCTCTTATGGCCAGATTGACCCCACAGAAAGTCACCCAAGAGTCTGCATTCAAGAATATCTAATTTCATTCGCCGTCAACAGTATGAACTAATGTAGGTATACAGAAGTTTCCTGTGTCTACTCATGTCAATGAGTTTTGCTTCATGCGTGGTTTTGTCTGCAGTTATTTGCAGCAAAGAAACAAGAACCCTGTACCATTTTTTGAAAAATAAGGCAAACAAATGACAAGGTTGCGCAGACTCTGAGATTATTATTAGTTCGTTACTTTCATGTTAAATGTCGGTTATTTTCAGGGTCATACATTTTTGTTGCTTCCATTTCAAATTAAGAAGTACAAAAGATTAAAGATTGATGGCTGTAATTTGATGGAGCTCTCTCTGATAGATAAAATGACTAGTTGATCGCATTTTTCATTCCTGTTCTTTTCGCATTCCGAATTCCTTTCTGATCTCTATCGATCCGGTGGATCTTCAAGAGATCTTTATGCATCCCTCCTTGTTCATCATTTCACATTGGCCATTACTCTCATCTCTATATAACCATTATGGTCTGTATGCCTTCTCCTCCCTTTTAAATTTCCTGGTACCTTTTCTCATTGCATTCAATTTTTGTCTCCTTTTCTTCAGGCCCAAGAAACTGCAAATAACAACAATAATAAGAATGAGAGTAATTTAAGAATGAGATATGAAGAGGAGTACATTACAAATTCGAGAGGGATGAAGCTATTCACATGCAGCTGGATTCCAATGCAACACAAGGCTTTGATCTTTTTCTGTCACGGCTACGCCATGGAATGCAGTGTTTCCATGAAAGGTAGGTAATCTTAGATCTCCGTCTGACCGTCTCCATCCACATATTGTAACTCTATGCGTGCACTGAAGCATGTGTCCTCAATTTCCTTGGAATGAATAATATGATATAATTGCAGACACTGGGAATAAGACTGGCTGCTGCGGGATATGCTGTGTATGGGATCGATTACGAAGGGCATGGGAAATCTGCAGGTCTACTTGGTTTTGTAAATGATATGGACTGTATCATCGCCGACTGCACACAATATTTCACCAGCATTTGCGGTAAGCTCGCCACACCCTGCATACTAAAAAGTTCAGACATTAAATGAAAAACTATGTTCAGAAATATAATATCCAGCTCTTAACATTTAACAGAAAAAGAGGAACACAAAAAGAAGAATAAGTTTCTTTTAGGTGAATCTATGGGAGGAGCCATTGCTCTGGTCATTCGCCAAAAGATGCCTCATTTCTGGGACGGAGCTGTTTTGGTGGCACCGATGTGCAAAGTGCATATATACAATCTCCATATGGAAAGAGATTTATAGAAAATTTGTGTTTTTAAAAATGGATGAGAGTCAGTACCTGTGTTTCGCAGATTGCAGATGGGGATAAAACCATCTCCTGCAGTGACCAAAGCTCTTTCGCAAATAGCTAAAATAATTCCGACATGGAAAATAGTTACCACGGGTCAGGATGTTGTCGATGCTGCTTTCAGATTACCTGAAACCAGAAAAGAGGTGAGGATAACCTGGCAAGGAGTACTAATTATAAATTCTCTACTTGAGTAATATTTACCGTTGTTCGAATCACAGATAAGAGAGAAACGGGTATTGTTATAAGGGGCGTCCTCGGATGAAGACTGCTTATAAGCTACTGAGACTCAGCACAAACCTGGAAAAGAATCTCGACAAGGTACAAATATAAAACTTAAAGAGTTCAGAGAAAAGGATTCTAACTCGATCACATTACGGATAACAATGCAGGTACAGTTGCCATTCATAGTAGTTCATGGAGGAGAAGACACAGACACAGTGACAGATCCTTCAGTAAGCCAACTTCTTTATGAAAATGCATCATCCAATGACAAGACCTTAAAAATGTACCCTGGAATGTGGCACTCATTGCTATATGGCGAAACACCAGAGAATGTAAATACTGTTTTTACAGATATTATTATCTGGTTGGATGAAAGATCTGCCTCAGGTGACTCAAGGATGGAAAATGAGCCTAAGCAGTTTCAGCAGTTTCAGGAATAACGACAATGCTCAAGTTGAAATTTGTTGGATTTGAAGATTATTTTTTGATAAAATCTCATCCGTTAAATTTTTAATAACGATATAGTCTTGCTGTCTTAGCAAAAGTTATACTCCCTCCGTCCCATTTTGAGTATCCCATTTGATAACTTTCACGGTTTTTAAGAAAATTGAAAAATATAAGGTACAGAGTAAAAAGTAAGAAAGAGAATGAGTTGAATAAAAGTATGAAAGAGGGTGTAAATGTAGAGATAAAAAGTTTTTATTTAGGAAATGAGAATATCATTTTGGAACATTCAAAAAAGAAATGGGACACTCACAATGGAACGGAGGGAGTATGAACCTTTCTCAAAATAAAGAAAAGAATGAAAAGAAAATTCTAGAAGTAACCAGACGCTTGGAAGAATGGAACTCACCAATCACGATCCGATCCGATCCAACGGCTCGAATTCGCTCCAGAATCTTCTCGACCACTCCAAAACTTATATATAGCGTTTCCCTATTTCAACATCCACAACACAATTAACAAGCAAAGCTAATCATTCGTACACAAATCAAACCCTAATCGCAAAATCACATCCGCGTTCAAATTCTTACATGGCTGGTAAAGGTGAAGGTCCGGCAATCGGAATCGATCTCGGAACGACGTACTCATGCGTCGGAGTATGGCAGCATGATCGCGTCGAGATCATCGCGAATGACCAAGGGAATAGGACCACTCCATCTTACGTTGCGTTCACCGATTCAGAAAGACTAATCGGTGACGCTGCTAAGAATCAGGTCGCCATGAACCCGATCAACACCGTCTTCGGTACGTTCTCAATCTCTGATGCATTTTGTATTATTTTCATGATTTTTTCCGATTTTTTATATATCCGATTTTCTAATGTTTCATGTAGATTTCGACTGTAGAAGTTGTGGTTGTTTGATGCAGTAGTTTTGAATTGATGAAGTGGTTGATTGATGTTGGTTTTCAATTTTCTGGAAATGTTTAGGTCAGGTTTTTGGTTAATAGTTTTGTAATTTTTCCTAAATTTTGATTTTAATTGTTGTATTGAACAACAGATGCTAAGAGGTTGATAGGGAGGAGGTTCAGTGATGCATCTGTGCAGAGCGATATGAAGCTATGGCCGTTTAAAGTGATTCCAGGGCCAGGCGACAAGCCTATGATTGTGGTGAATTATAAAGGAGAGGAGAAGCAGTTTTCTGCTGAGGAAATCTCATCTATGGTTTTGATGAAGATGAAGGAAATTGCTGAGGCTTATTTAGGAACTACTGTGAAAAATGCTGTTGTCACTGTTCCGGCTTATTTTAATGATTCGCAACGGCAGGCTACAAAGGATGCTGGGGTTATTTCAGGATTGAATGTTATGAGGATTATTAATGAGCCTACGGCAGCTGCCATTGCTTATGGGTTGGATAAGAAGGCAACTAGTGTTGGAGAGAAAATGTGTTGATTTTTGATCTTGGTGGTGGTACTTTTGATGTATCGCTGCTGACGATTGAAGAAGGTATTTTTGAGGTTAAGGCTACTGCTGGAGATACGCATTTGGGAGGGGAGGACTTTGACAACAGACTGGTGAACCACTTTGTTCAGGAGTTCAAGAGGAAGCACAAGAAGGATATTACTGGCAACCCGAGAGCTCTAAGAAGGTTAAGAACAGCGTGTGAGAGGGCGAAGAGAACACTTTCCTCCACTGCTCAGACCACCATTGAGATTGATTCGCTCTATGAAGGTGTGGATTTCTACTCCACCATTACTCGAGCTAGGTTTGAAGAGCTCAACATGGACTTGTTCAGGAAGTGCATGGATCCAGTTGAGAAGTGCCTGAGGGATGCTAAGATGGACAAGAACACTGTGCATGATATTGTCCTTGTTGGAGGATCTACTAGAATTCCGAAGGTTCAGCAGCTGTTGCAGGACTTCTTTAATGGGAAGGAGCTGTGCAAAAGTATCAATCCAGATGAGGCTGTTGCTTATGGTGCTGCTGTGCAGGCTGCAATTTTGAGTGGTGAAGGAAATGAAAAGGTGCAAGATTTGTTACTATTGGATGTCACTCCTCTGTCCCTTGGTTTAGAGACTGCTGGAGGAGTTATGACAGTGTTGATCCCAAGAAATACAACCATTCCTACCAAAAAGGAGCAGGTGTTCTCAACATACTCAGACAACCAGCCTGGTGTGTTGATCCAGGTTTATGAGGGTGAGAGGACTAGGACAAGGGACAACAACCTGTTGGGCAAGTTTGAGCTGTCTGGAATTCCTCCAGCACCAAGAGGAGTCCCCCAAATTACTGTATGTTTTGACATCGACGCTAATGGTATTTTGAATGTGTCAGCAGAGGACAAGACTACTGGCCAGAAGAACAAGATCACAATTACCAATGACAAGGGAAGACTTTCAAAGGAGGAGATTGAGAAAATGGTTCAGGAAGCTGAGAAGTACAAGAGCGAAGACGAGGAGCACAAAAAGAAGGTTGAAGCAAAGAATGCTCTGGAGAATTACGCATACAACATGAGGAATACTATAAAGGATGAGAAGATAGGAGAAAAACTCCCCCCAGCAGACAAGAAGAAGATTGAAGATGCAATTGATGCTGCCATTTCTTGGTTGGACAATAACCAGCTAGCTGAAGCTGAAGAATTTGAAGACAAAATGAAGGAGCTGGAGAGTCTTTGCAACCCAATCATTGCAAAGATGTACCAAGGTGGCGCTGGCCCTGATATGGGAGCTGGGGATGACATTCCCTCTTCTGGTGGAAGTGGTGCTCCTAAGATCGAAGAGGTTGACTAAGTTAGATTTAGTTAGTTAACAAATGTGTTGAATTTCAATTGAACTGTCTGCAAGTCTAGCTTGTTCCTGTCTTGAAAATTCAATAAATTTCTAACTTTTTTGCTACAACTGGACGATCAATGTTTGTGGTAATTACAACTGGATTCACTGAACTCGCACACTCGAGTCTCTTTCTGAGCAAGCAGACTATGGACTGGCTAGGTATAACGGGATGACCTCATCAAGAATTTACAATAGAAAATAGGTTTATTCCTATACTTTTTTCATTTATATCTTTTATCAAAAATGAGTTTTTTCAATTCTCCCATTTCAGATCAAATCTCAGTAATGAGAATGAAAAATGTTGTTAGCAGTTAGTTGATCAACTCCTCCTGTCTGTTCCTCCCTGGTAGTTGGTTCTCCTTCCTACTTCCAACCCTACGCATTTATTGATTTCCAATCCACACGGCATCTCCTCATCCCTCATCAAAACCCCATCAAACCCAATTCCTCATTTCAATCCCTTCAATAAATATTCACCCAATTCTCGCTTGGGAACTCCGCCTCAGATCTTCTCCCTCTTGGATTAACCCAATTCGAGATGAAGGTGACAGTGGTGTCCAGAACCGGACGGGAAGTAATCAAGGGCGGCCTTGACCTCCCTGACTCTGTAAGTCTGTTTACTTCTTGTTTTGTGTAGATCTATTTGGGTTTAAGGTTTCGATCTTTGCTGATGATTTGGGTGTCCAAGATTTGATCTTTATTGGTTTTTTGCAGGCTACTGTAGCTGACCTGCAGGATGCTATTCACAAGCGAAGTAAGTCTGGTTTGGGATGACTTGTTAGATTTGTTAATTGATTAGGGTTCTTGTGGTTTTTCAAGGGGTTATCTGATAATGATAATGTACTGCTTGATTGAAACTTGGTATGTTTTGTTGATGAACAGATGTAAGTTGAGCTAGACCTGAACAGTTTGTGAAGGGTTTCTGCTGTTTCAGGCTTTATTAAATTCTCACATGAAAACTTGATATTCAAATTAATCATTAGCTTGGTTGCTGTCGAAGTAATACAATTCTGATGCATTTAAACTGTTAGATCTGATGTCAAGACTCTCAAAAAACCACAGAACACGACAGTATTTTCAGTACTCCAATACCTGTTTAGTTTTACCCTAACTTGAAGATAGATTTTCTTGGTCCTCTTATAAGTTGTGTCTTCTACTATCCATTAGTAATATCGCCAATTTTAGAATAGAGATGTTTATATTGATCGAAATGGTTTTAGGATGCACAAATTGAAATATTTTCAATTGACTTAAGCACTTAGAATTGCATGAGGTGTCTGTCAAATATCCCAATCATAATAGTAACTATCAGCATAAAACATGTTTTCAAAGCGCTTTTGCTTTTGAATATTTTTTTTAATTTGGCCATTTACCCTTGTTCCTTTTTTATGTTTGTTATTATTTGAATTTTGTTTTAAGCTTACATGACATATGGTACTTCATCTGACAAAAAATTTATATGCAATTCAACAGCCAAGAAGTTTTATCCATCTAGACAGCGACTTACCCTACCTGTTGCTCCTGGGTCAAAAGAAAAGCCAGTTGTTCTTAACTACAAGAAAAGCCTCAAAGAATACACTGATGGAAATTCCAGTCAGTTAACAGTCTTATTTAAGGATCTTGGTCCCCAAGTGTCATATCGTACCCTCTTCTTCTTTGAATATCTTGGCCCCTTGATTATCTATCCCCTCTTTTACTATCTTCCCGTGTACCAGTTCTTTGGTTACAAAGGAGAACGTGTTATTCGTCCAGTTCAGACCTATGCCATGTACTACTGGTGCTTCCACTATTTCAAGCGTATCATGGAGACATTCTTTGTACACCGATTCAGCCATGCTACATCCCCTCTCTCCAATGTTTTCCGCAATTGTTTCTACTACTGGACTTTTGGTGCATACATTGCCTATTACGTGAACCATCCACTTTACACTCCAGTTAGTGATCTTCAAATGAAAATTGGATTCGGATTGGGAATTGTCTGTCAACTTGCAAACTTCTACACTCATATCCTTTTGAAGAATCTTCGGGACCCTAGTGGAAACGGAGGATACCAAATTCCCCGTGGATTTTTATTCAATATCGTTACATGTGCAAACTACACAACTGAGATTTATCAGTGGTTAGGCTTCAACATTGCAACACAAACTGTTGCAGGTTATATCTTCTTGATCGTAGCTGCTTCCATTATGACAAACTGGGCGCTAGCAAAACACCGACGATTGAAGAAGGTACAATGCTATTCACATTACCTGTTTACCTTGCAGTTGCCTGAATTTGGTTTTAACCGTGTTTGTGTCTCACTTCTGATCAATGATAGATTACTTAGTTTAAATAAAATCATACTCTTCTCTGCATGCTCAATAAGGTCAGTAATCTGTACGTTTTCTGTATGCATTGGTCTTTTAAGAAACATAAAAAATGATTTAGACACTAATATTAATACATTAAGAAACGAAAGGAATTCGTGTTTGCAAGTTACTTTGTTCTAAATTCGACCAGTCTCAGTTTTAGCCATTGGCCCATTATAGTTGAATACATTTGAGGTGCTTAGTGCAATAAGAGACTTTCTATCAGCAGAGCCATGTAGTTTAGAGATGAGACTGGGACTATGGAAGTATTTTATATCTGTCTCTACTTTTAAACTAATATGGGACATCCTTTTTTGTGTTCTTTACTTGTGCAGCTCTTTGATGGAAAGGATGGAAGAGCAAAATACCCTCGTCGATGGGTTATCCTCCCCCCATTCCTTTAAAGAAGAAATCTAGCAACTCAGCCTCTCAATATGGTTGCCTCGTCAGTTCAATGTTGGTTTTATCAAAGTTGCATATCAAAGGGCAAGCACTCATATAAATTATTGTCTGAACTATTCTCAGATGGAGAAAGACTTGTATTACCTGAAGATAGCTTTGCTCTTTGTATGTTTTCACCTTTTTATATTTGAAGCTACTCAAGTTATGGATCTTGTAATTCATGTTTTCACACTTTTCTTTATTATCTTCCTCTAATAATCTGGGATTCAGATTCATCGCATTTGCGGCCAATTCCAGGGATTGCAAACTATGTAGTTTTATTTAAATTTTGATAAAATTACATAGTAATTCTTCCGTCACTATTTGTTTGTCCAAAATCAAAATTTGTACGGCATTTAAAAAAGTAATGAGAGTAAAATATGTGGTTGAGAATGAGTAATTAATAAATTTTTGAAAAAAAAGTAAAATGTGTAGTTGATTGAAAGTAACAAACATTAGGAGGCACTCTAAAAGAAAATTAGACAAACATTTAAGGACGGAGGAAAGTACTAAACTATGCAATTTTAGTTCGCGTTAAGTGACTTTAGAGCATCATACCTTAGAGAAGGGTTCATTTGAGACCCATGTCTCAATTTGAGAACTTGAGACCCACTTGTGAAACCATTGGATCAATTTGATCCAATGGTTCATATTTTGCACTTTAAATTTTTTTTGTCTTATTTGCACATGTTTTTGTCTTATATGCATTAATGCAATTCATGTGACATATTATATGTGCACGTGGCACAAATTGATTGGTCAAAATTTTTAAGGTGGGTAGCAAATGAACCCTCCTCTCATACCTTATTCCTGAAAACCTCTGGCTTGTCACAAATTGTTTTCCTTATTTTCTACATAACTTATTTCAAATGGGCCGGCCCATTTACGATACAACCCAATCAATCTACAACTCTAAATAACATTATAACAACACGAAATCAATCAGCAGTGGAAATCAGTGCATGGCATCAAGACATTAGTGACACACACAACCAGCCTTCTCCACTTTCTAATGTCTCAATCCGACAACAATGTCAGACGACCCTTCGAGCTTCTCCAAGACAATTCCCGCCCCTGGTTTCAACTTTCCAGTCCCCCATCTTCGGGGATCGGAATGTGCTTTCTTTTATAGCATACACACGTGTTACATTCTTACTAAGCCAACCCAACTCCGAAATACTATTAAGACACGCGACGTGAGTTGGGACTTGCTGCAACTGTCACTACGAAAACGGCACCGTTCGAGCATTGTCAAAAGGAAGTATAAATCTGACAGCTGAGCTAAATTAGGTGTTGTTAGGTTAGTGGTTATGGTACAGACCCGAGGAACACATGTCTCATGTATATTAGCACACACTTAAAAACAGTCCACTCCTACTCCTACGACTACTGCTTTTTCTACAAGTTGTAGCTAGACTAGGTAGACAAGATTTTCTTCAATTAAAAATCTGTAAATATCTAACATTGAATTATATTTATATATTGAGACATGCGAATCGAGACACTTGCTTGCATGGATATGTTCGTATGGGCATGGAGAAACATTTAATCTAGAGTATATGCAACTTGCTGGATTGATTGCACTTGGGTACTCTGTATTTCGGAAGCATCGATCATCAGTGTTTATCAATCATCTTCATAATAAAAAACAGGGTTAATTACGAGAAAACACCTCTATAATAGGGGTGTTTTCCGAGTAACACCCATATATTTTTCTCAACAAAACATATATTTGTTTTCAATTTTTTTAATGTCACACCTATTGTACTATTTCGGTACTAATTCATTAAATATATTAATAAAATAATTATAAAATTCAAAAAAAAAAAGAAAAAAACCAAACTCGTTAATTTGATGTACGTTTAATTTTGTGGATTGCAAGTGTGCAAGAGGACGAGAGCAGCTAGCTGAAGCTAGCAGTCTAAATGCTAACCAACCTTTTGGAAAATTGAGGACATGCGGCAACTTGTAATTGTTTAGACAAATTTCAACCATGAGATCTTGAGATTTTCCAAACGAGACATTAATTTAACCTAACCAGCAGCACATTCTTTGTATCGATTGCATATGAGTGATGCATGTGTTGCTGTTTATCAACAAATATGTGTGATATAGTCCTTCCCTTTTTGACACTCATATCTAATTTTAAGGCCCACACACACCGTCCTTAATTCTACAACCTCACCTATATGTCTCATACATTATTTTCCTAGTATTTAAGATTGTATATTCTGGTATTTTGTTGATTAATTCGCATATGATTTTGCAAAATTTATTATTTTAACATGTTTAATTATGAATTTATGTACGTGATTTATAATATAACCTCCGCAACATATAAACTGTACCAAACAGGAATGATTGAAATGCCACTCTATAATTTATGCTTAATTATCAAAAAGGCTACTCGTTGTATTTATTGTTTCATTATTATTATGTGTAATTAATTATTATAGGTCACTTAAATCACAAAAGTTTAATTCACAAGACTGCTTGAGTACTTTTTTGTTCGAATGAAATATACGATTGAAATATGATCTTAAAAATATAATTTAAAAATAAGAATGTATTCGATTGTTTCTATCAGAAAAAAGCAAATGCAAACATCGTATCCATGTCATAATAGAACACGTGTTGCCTCTACAGTAAGTCACATCTTATTAAGATAAGTACAGTATTATTAAAAGTAACAACAATTAGCCTGCAGCTTTGAATCTTAGAATAAATTAGAACCTTTTTGCAGATAATATGATTTCTTTACAATACACGGTTTTGACTATTCAAAACGTAATTATTTAGTATTAATTCTGTACTGGTTTTTAGTTTTATTAATCCTATACGCGCCGGACAGCAATTAAATCATGAATTATTAAGATTTTTTTATGTCAAATAGTACCGTTTATGATTTGTTGATAAATAGTATGATTAAGTGACATGAGTACATTAAATATTTATAAGACGGAAGAAGAAAATACCAATTTATTTGATTAATCTGACGGTTGAGATTAAAGTTAATTTTTATTAAAGTTGACGTATGGATTTGTGAAAAAAACGGAGTGGTTAGATTTGGAGGTTTTTATTTTTAACCTCATCCGTTGGATGATTAGAAATCAACGGTTGAGATTACGTCCTATAATTTCACAAATATTTAATTGTCTTTCTTGATCTTTACTCTAAATAGTACTATGTTTTTTGTTAAAAGCATGAATTGTTTGTTTTTCGTTATAATAATCAGACTCCAAATTCACATCAAATGTTGAACAAATTAAAGTTAGATTGAACAGTTTGAAAATCGATAAATATCGATCAGATATGACAGACTAGATTGAATTTAGAAAAATAACATTTAAAGTATTTAGCAGACATTCAAACTCAACATCTTACACTATTTTATCCTCGTACCCACCTTCTCGACAACCTCTACTGATTATCATAAAATATATAAGTAAACCTATTTTAAAATCTGGTAATATAAAATGTTGTTAACGATAACGCACCCTAGTTGTCCCCAATTGACACGCTTTATATCGTGCTCTGTTTTCCTCATTAACATTAATTTACTCAAACCATCTCAAAGTTAATACGTGTCCACTTTAACTCATGAAAACATGTACCATTCTCGTATTCCACGATCACGCCACGTGTTACACTATCCATTAACAAGTGCCTCCTGCTGTTTTATTCATGCTTTAATTATTACTCCCTGTCTCATAATGTTTGTCCACTTTCCTTTTTGAGTGTTAATATTTGTCCACTTTTATTCATTCACAACCATATATTTTATTTTTCCTTTTAATTTTTTTAAATCATTCATTTTTAACCACATATTTTATACTTATTACTATCTTAAATACCGTAAAATATATGCTTTTGAAGAAATTTAAGAGGACCGAAGGAGTAACTAACATTAATCTGCCTAATGTCGTTTTATTTGAAACGCAACGCAAGTCGTACTCCATGAGGACCACATGCGTGTCAAGACCTACCAAATCCGTGTTTAAATCCCATTCGTCCACGTAACCACATCTCGCTAAAAAAGTAACGATTCACGCACCGTGGCGCGATGTAGAGTCACTAGATGAGCAGATGGACGGCTGAGATTTAATTCATAGTTAACGTCATTCACAACTGGAGAGTGTCTGCCCCGGTCAGCTCTCTTCCCTGCCCGTGACTCGGCCCCAGGTGCTCTGTTTCCTTTTCTCCTCTCTCGTTCGTTAAAAGACGATTAAATCATTTAAATCGTCTCCTCCTCTAATCTATCATCTTCTCTCTCTACTCTGCTTCTATTTATTAATATTTGATTTTGATATATCGTTGATCGATGGCGGGTTGCTGCGAAGTGGTGGCGGAGAGTGAGTCGTCTGCGGCGGCGACCGCGACGGTTGAACCGAGTCTCAGATCAAAGCGGCGGAGGATGGAGCTACAGCAGTTTAAATACACATCGGATAGTAAAATGAATGTTCGGAAACGAGTCCACTGCTCGTCAAATCCTGATTGTGAAGATGTCGAAAACGACGCCGTCAAGAGAGGAAAGTGCATCGATTTGAATTTAGTGGCGACGGAGAAGTTGACGAAGTAGCGAAGTTTGGGCTGACGTCAGTATGCGGTAGGCGGAGGGATATGGAAGATGCGGTGTCGATTCAGCCGTCGTTTCTCGGAGCGAGTGGGTGTGATTTCTTCGGCGTGTTTGACGGACATGGATGCTCGCATGTGGCGACGAGATGTAAAGCGAGGATGCATGAGATAGTTAGATCGGAGTTGGAGGAGGCGGAGATGGATGAGGAGTCGTGGAAAGAAGCTTTTGTTAGAAGCTTCTCGAAGATGGACGCGGAAGCTCAGAAATCGAATAGTACGTCTTGTAGATGTGAGCTTCAGTTGCCGCAGTGTGATGCTGTTGGATCTACGGCGGTGGTAGCGGTTGTTTCGTCGGAGAAGATCGTTGTGTCGAATTGTGGTGACTCACGTGCCGTCCTCTGCCGTAACGGCGTCGCTATTCCTCTTTCCACCGATCATAAGGTAGCCAGCGACTTATACTCAGTCGTTTTACATCTAGACGGTGTCGTTTTATTCGTATTAAAGTTGAATGTTTGTGACGAATGCTGACGTGTTTTTCTGTTGTTGACTTTTTTAGCCGGATCGACCAGACGAGCTGGAGCGGATTGAGAGAGCTGGCGGGAGAGTGATATACTGGGATGGTCCGCGGGTACTCGGTGTGCTTGCAATGTCTCGAGCTATAGGAGACAACTACCTAAAGCCATACGTGATCCCGGTTCCAGAGGTCAAAGTCATTGACCGGGACGATGAAGATGAATGTTTGATCTTAGCTAGTGACGGACTGTGGGATGTGGTATCAAATGAGGACCGCATGCGGTGTGGCTAGAATGTGCTTAAGAGCGCAGCAGGGCTCTTCGCAAGTCCCTGCTTCTGCAGCGAATGAAGTGGGTGGATCGGGTGAAGGTTCGAGCAAGGCTTGCCTTGACGCATCAATCCTGCTGACGAAGTTGGCTTTGGCTAGACATAGTAGTGATAACGTGAGTGTGGTTGTGATCGATCTGAAGAAGATCAAACAAGAACAAGTCTTGTTGTAACATTACCAGAACCACGTTTCATTGTCATCATTATTATTAGCAAATCAGTTGGAAATTATTTGTTCCAATTCAATTACTATGAACAAACATTCTAAGTGTACAAAAATTAAGGTTAAAGCCTTTTAACATGTTTTTTTTTTATAAAAAAATTGGTCAAGGAATGGACAACTCTATTCTCAAACCAATTAAATTATTTCCCTCTAACCTACTCCGCAGAACCTCTGTTCTGCCCCCATCAGGAATCGAACCCGGATTGGGCTTCAGTGGTGGCTATTTTTGGCTCCGACTCTTACCAACTGAGCTAATCCCTGATGGGTACCTTTTAACATGTGCAACTCTGCCTCAAAATGTGGTTTTCGTTTTGCTCAAATCTGATCTTCTACCTTCCTTTCTGGGTTCTATCATTCTATGTGATAGAGTTTCATCTTCTTTCATTCATTTTCCAGAATATATCCAAAATGCCATATCTTGGTGATACGAAATTGGACCTCATGTGTCACATTGTCTACTCTCTCATGTGATGAAAAAAGTTAAGTTTGTATTTTAATGGAGATTATAAAGAGATAGAATTGATTGACGAAAATGAAAGTTCAATATATCGATCGATCATTGTGGTCTCTGATAGTTCCTCTTATCACATTTGTCGATTTATTCATGAGTTGCAGCTAGCTGTAGTACCTAGTTGTCTGTTTATTTATTATATTTTTTGTATAATAAGAATGTGGATCGATATTTTTAATGAATTAAATACGTTATCAAACGAAGGTGGCAACTTGAAGCTTGGTGAAATGAATTTTCTCCACGGATATCTATTTATACTCCGCGTCATTAGTGTTGCAAATGATTCGAGTCGAATACTAAACTGTATGAACTTATTTTCGAAATTGTTAATAAAAGTGAATACTTCCTCTGTCTCGTAATGTTTGTCCACTTTCCTTTTTGGGTATCTCATAATGTTTGTCCACTTTTTTCATTCACAACCACATGTTTTATCTTTCCTCTCAAATTCTTTTAAATCTTTGATTCTCAACCACATATTTTACACTCATTACTATCTTAAATACCGTGAAATATATGCTTTTGGACAAACTTAAGGAGACGGAGGGAGTAATAAATAGAGTGCATGAACTAAGAAGCAAGTTACGTAGAAGCAAAACGTAAGGTGATTTCACATAACATAACAACATCAATAGTAGCCGCCCAACCCTTCATAAAACTTTCTTCTATCAAAACATGTCTTTCTAGTTAACAAGTTAGTACTAAAATACAACAATAATCAAACTAGATTTATACAGATAGATATTAACAATGACTAATGAAAGAGACTTTATGAGACTAATTAAATCAAAGTTGATGTTAATTAACACAAAACTAGACAGATAACCGTGTTTGTGTTTATATTAAAAACTGATACTTAAAGTGTCTGTTTTTGCTTTTAGTAAGGTAACCTAATTGTAGGAATTGATGGTGACCTTGAACAAGAGTCATGTGTTAATTGGTTAACTAAACTATTTCATAAATTATATTTCCTCCGTCCCCATTTATAGTGAACGTTTGATATTGTGCACGTAGATTAAGAAAATGTGAAAAAAGTGAATATGTGAAGATAATAAATGAAAAAAGAAAATAGTTGTGAGATATGAACTGAATAAAAAAAATAATTTGATTGATAATAAATGATGAAAGAAGTTAAAAGTAGTGAAATAAATGATGAAAGAGAATGTTTAACTATATTTTGAGACACCCAAAAAAGAAACGTTCACTATAATAGGGGACGTAGGGAGTATACTAGTAATGTAGATTTAGAGGGTCTAGAATTAAATCTAGTGGAACGTACAAAGTTTTACGACGAATTAAAATTATATCATTTTGACATTTTTAACTATTAAAGTACATCGTATTACTTGAAAAATTAGAAAAATGAGGTAGTTTTATTTGGGTCTAAAATTCTATTTAGAGCAATGGGTCATATTTAATGGAGAACACCCACAAAAGAATGCATTTTGTTTTCATGGAATCATATTCTGATTTTAGAAAAAATGTCACATAATATTCATTAAATTATGGTTGAAGATTTGCCACTCATATTCTAGAATTAAAGTTTCCAATAGACAGATATCATCAAAACTAGAATGTCAAACATAGAGAAGCATTTATTGATTAATAATAAGTGTAAAGTTGATAATAGCAAATGTGACATTTGAGTGTTTCACTTTCAACCCAACTATCCTCAAACCAATGACAGACAGCTGCAAAGTTTGGATGACCAAATCAATATGAAGATTTGCTAAGTTTATTTGGTTGGTGTTTGTAAGATTTCAATTGGTGATAAATTGACATGATGAAACACCTCAGCATATCATCTACAAATGTGGGCCTGAGTGAATGGGATGGGATACTGGCCCAAAGTTGGGGAGTTGCACTCACAATCTTTCTTCTATTGCTGGATGAATTGATAGGAAGTTGGGCATTTAAAGGGACAGCTCCATTTGAAATTCAATTATTGACATCTTCAGACATTTCCACTTGTTGTTGTTTCATGTACATGGCAGTTCCATCAAGTGGCTCCATAAGACCATAACTGTTGCCTGCTCAATCAGTTACTCTTAGTACACTTGCTTGTTTTTAAGCCCACTACATACATTGGATTAATTGAGCCCACAATCATTGGTTTAATTGTGCCAACAATTCCTGTACATTGGTTTATGGTCAAAGTTTGACTATTTTGAATGGAGCCTTGTAAAACTGGTACACTGTACAAAACTCATTACATTTCACTGATATGATCAATTGATTCACAACATGGGTTAACAAGCTATGCATCTTGTAATGGATCTACCAAACCTGCATTCAACATTAACCAAATTTTAGCTGCAGGAGAAAATGAATCTGAAGTGAGAGCTGGCCGTCAGGATAGTCGATTTAAATCAGAATGGAACTTTTGATGTAGTTACTGATGGAAGTCATCTAAATCTTCTTCAGCAGAATTTCCTTTAAGAAAACCTCAGCAGAACAAGTTTCAGTTACAACTTACAACAACAGGTTTTTGATCTTTGTCAACATAAGCTAGTAACAGTCTGAACTTGTTTTTAGCATAACAAGAACAGCACTACATTAGAATGTTTACAAAATGATAAATATTCATAAGAAATAAGACATGTTGAATTATGCCATTGCCAATGAGAGAATATGTCATTAAATATGATACTCCCACTATCTGGTAGGTATTTCACTTCCTAATACCCTCACCACAATCATGAGGTTCTTCTATATACAAAAAACATCAACAAAACTCAACTTTCATATGCGTCCACAGCCACCACCTTTGCTGGATTGACGTTTAACGGAGCTGCCCGGAGAATGAAGGGTGTTTTTTTCAACTCATTCTTCCTTATCAGATTGCTTGGTTTAACTTCTTCAGTGTCTTTCTTGGATGTCTCATGATCGTCCTCTTCTTCTTTCTTTAAATCTCCTGGAGGCAAGAAGCACTCCATTGACAGGCCTTTTATGTTGAAGTCCATTTCCTCGATTTCCCAAACCTCTTCCATGCGTGTACGCGAGTGTTTCTCAGGACACTCGCCGAATCTAAAAAGTGAGACTAAAGTTTTGCCTTTGTGTGCAATGTTTATTCCATCGACATCTTTGTAATCTTCAATGAACGACTCCATGGTTGTCTCCCAGATTACGCTGTCGTTAGATCCATGGTGCTTGATGCCAAGCATGTGGGAGTCGTCCAACTGCATTAAAAGTCCTGTCCTTTGACTAAAATATCCCCATACAGTATGTCGAATGATCTCCACATTACTACTGCTTCTCGCTTTTAGTGCAGACTTACCTGCTTCTAGTTTGAGAATGAAGCAATCTTCATTGTTAACCTCCTTTTCACCTATGCAGACGGAGTCTGAAAACAAAATGGCTGTTGCTCGAGGATCAAGACCCTGTCCAAACAAAGTACAATAATCTTATTAGTGTTGTTGTCAAACCACATTTAGTACTAATATTTTCTCAGTGTGTACCAGCAGGGTTCCACTACATTAACATTTATTTTGGCACCTATAAATGACCACACCTTATGAAAGCCAACCTTATTATTCTATTGAAAAGTTCCGAAAATTGTAAAAGGCAAGATTTATGAATAGAATGACTCGAACTTTATGACTTTTTCATAGTGAGCTGACTCCAACCAAAACATAAACAAAGCTACATACATTGACATTTATCCATTCAATGCTCCTTTGAAGATATGAGAACCACTCATGCTTGATTTTTGTGGATACATGAATACTTAAAGCTGACTTATATAGTTGGATGTACCCTTCATGAAAGTCATATAAAGTCCAAACAAATGCTGAAAACTAATCAATATAGAGTTGGCAACTCCCTTTCACCAAAAATTCCAACTGTTAATTTGTAGCTGGTTTCATATTCAAATTCTCACAGCATGTACTGCATCACCAACTACAAGCTTTACAGCACTACCAATCAAGACACATTCCTCTCCGTATCAAGGGGGTACATTAACTGCATGTTTGCCAACCTTGTAAAACAATGGTTGGTACTATATAACACTTAGGTTGTTAATATACCGGTCATGTTACCACCTACTAGTAAAAAGATCATAGAATTATAGACCTTTCCTGCCAATTCTAGATTTGAGGTAACCTATTGAAAACTGTTGAATAACATTAGCTACCACTAAATTAAGACAAAATTATAACACAAAGTTAATAAGAGACTAATCAATACCTGAAGTAAGCGTCTCAAAGGCCTAGGAGGTCCACGAGAAGCATGAGAATGATGCCAAGGAGTCTGTCTCCACGCCACTTTCCATCAGAACCAGCACTAATTTTACACCCCGACAAAACTAATTCCAAACACCAAAGCTCCGGTCTCTTTTGCCACAACACAAATCCACCCATCTCCCCACCACCATTCTTCAAATTCTTCCCCTTCACCGCCCTGTTACCTCCATACTCATCATCCCCTGCTGAAAACTCCGACGCTGCCATCCTCACTTTCCCAACAGCACACAAACTTTCTATCGAATTCAACGCCTTCTCCCCTCCTACAGCCCCCAAATACTGCTCTATTATATACTTCGCCATAGACGCCTCCTACAATCAGAATCATCCAAATCAAACTCAGCAACTAAAAAATCAATCAAACTATCAAAATCATTAAAATGTTAAAACTTCTTACAATCTGATTGTCTCTGAGGTCAGATTTAAGCGAATGCGAAATATGATCCGATTTAAGCGGAAGCGGGATAAGCGGAGCGCCAACAACACCGAGAAGAAGCTGAATCTCAGTATTCTTACCACCGTACGCGGCAGCCTCGAACGACGGCGGAGACGAAATCTGCTTTACAACTACTTGTGGCTTAATCCATGACTTCATACTAAGCCAACCGCCCTCCGCCGCCGTTCTTACCATTTTTAGTGGAATCTGTAAACTCCTCTTCCGGAATGGGAACCTCGAGAACGTGTCGAGTCCGTCTTCGAAGTCGTAGTTCGGACAAAGCTTCCTCATCGGAAATTGTTGAAGAGAGAGAAACTGATTTTGAAGCTTTCAATTTTCACAAGTGTGAAGTAGAGAGACAAGACGGAGTTTTGATTGTAACGGAAACGGAATGAGCCGTTTCGGTCGGACCGAGATTCAACCGACAAGACCAGATTTACGGTCTAATTGAAAACGTGCAAATGTTTCTTTTTCTGCAAATCGTGATTGCACGCTCTGTTATGTTTCAAATGAATAGAATTAAATATAAATTTAAAAACAAAATGTACCTGGAAATTTGAAGAGACAAGAAAGGAGACAAGCAAAAAACAGGACAAAATCTGATGGAGTTTTTTCAACAAGACAGAAGGGCAGTTTGCTGATATTGAAATGTGGAAATCAGATTCACCAGAAATGTCAACAAATTTTAAATAAAAAGACGTTTTAATTTCATATTTTCGAAAAATAATAATAATCAGTCAATGTCAATCTGGCCAATGATATTCCCCAGGTGTATGAAAAACATAGAAATTTTGATTCATGAAGAAAGGGCATCTGGACCTCTAGTATAGTTGTGAAAACTATGTCATTTGGGAAAATGTAATACAGATAACTTCATTCCAATAATACATAGTTTAACATTATTTAATTTTTTTTAAATATGATAGTTTTACTCTATTTCAAATAAAATTTGAAGTAATCGTTTAAAAAACCATGTGATTCTATGAATCTAGAACAACAATCCAGGTTACTATAGCAAAAGTCGTCTAGATGAGATTTTTTCACAGCATCAGTCAAAACAATATACTTCGTACAGTCGAATTCTAAAATATTACATTGCCGGAATAATTCAAGTTAACTGATAGTGACATCTCCAAAAAATGGTAGGAAGTAACAAGATATTCGCAACTATGAGAAGTTGCAAATCGTGAGGAGCACGATCAGTAATACATAGCAGACTGAGGGACAAAGGAACAATCTCTATACAATAATATTATCGCCAGAGGTTATGTTAATTGTTAAGCACAGATTAGTATTTGAAAGTTGGACAAAATCGTTGTCCAAATCTATGAGCCGCACGAGTATATAACAAATAAGTACACGTGTAGTACTTGTGTTGGTGTCTTGTTAACGACACTTATAACACTAACTGCGTGCTAAGCATTAGTTAGTAGATACAGACTAGTAATCATCGAGAACAAGAATTATACTAATATATATACCTGAGGATACGGCCGTTGAGGCGTGGAACTGTTCAATTTAGATGCATAGAAAAATTCCATGGATACACAAAGCTTCTTCATAGTGGAAAGCACACAAACTACCACTAATTACAACTCTCAATCACCACTCCCCTCTTGTAATCAGTGAATTTTTGCAAGCTCACTGAAGTCACTGTAACCAAAGTCATATTGACTTTATACAATCAATGGCGGGTTTAACGCCAAGATTGCATACATCTCACTTTCTAGTCACTGCAGTTACCACAAAGTCATTGCAACCAAAGTCATATTGACTTTATAACTGTAAGAGTGTAAGTTTCCGTATGTTAATATTTTTGTCTATGATTTCATTCGGATACGTACCCATACTGTCAAGCAGCTGCCATGTTCAGCCTCTCTGGGTGTTTTCAATATAATTAAAATGTTCCGGATTTTTCAAATTTATCACCCGAATTGTGCTATTTTGTTCTCTACGGCTTAGCTGGTGGGGTGATGGAGGAGGAGAACAAGCGGAACAATAGAAATTTTGCATGGAATGGAGGATATACTCAGTGGCAAAGTACTCCAAGCTCCTATCCTATCATTTTTATCTACTGCTGATAGAATGGAATGGGCGAGATTATTTTTATTTTGAATCAGAAAATCGTTCGTAAGGTAATACTTGTGGTCTCTTCTTCATTGGGCTCCAGCTTGCCTTGCAGACTCCATGCTAAGGCTCTTGCAAGGATTTCAGACATAATTCAGTCACATATTTTATATTCAGGTCTGGAATTGTATTCCAGAGAAAAAAATAGAGTCAGTGCATTGCATATAATAAGGTTGAAAGGTGCTTGTGCTTAAAAAATACAAGACTTTTTAGGCTAACCTAGACTTAATTATGATTAATAGTTAAGAAAAGATAATTAAGAATGATAATAACAAAGTCAAAATATAATTAAAAACAAGACTTAAATGGAGCAAATTTAGAAGTTAAACTGCAGTTCAAACAAAATCGACAAATGTGAAGGAAATGATAGAAGTGTTGGGGAACAGATGATAAGATTTAATCAAACAAGCTAAAGCCCATATCATCTTCAGATTCTTCTGCCGCATCTGGGGCAGCTTCTTCCTGAGCTGCTGCTGCAGCAGGGGTAGAACCAGCGTTTGCTGTAGCAACTGGAGCAGCAGATATAAACTTGCTTGGATCCTGGATGATTGATTGTCATACATAACATTGTTAGAGTTGATTGAAAAAGACACAATTAAAATCACACAAGTCCGATCTCAGTTCACTTACCGCCAGATATTCCTTCACTTTATCAGCTTGAGGGAAGGAATAGTCAGTAATCACTGCAACAGCTAAGACATTCTTGTATGCGTTGATAAACATGTGAGGAGCAGCAGCAAGAGTAGGGTAGGATATGGCAAGCGAAAGAGCTGTCACCATTGAAACACCAACAGCAAATTTGTCAACCAGGTCATCCTCAGTCAGGTCGAGGACTTCAGGGCTAAATACAGATCCACTGTCATACACAGATATGACAACCAAACCATATGAAAATGGCCTTATTCCAAGCTTTGCAAGCAGTGCAGCCTCAGATGATCCAACCTTGTCACCCTTCTTAATGAGCTCAACTGGAGTGATAATTTCAACAGTACCCTTGTTAATCTTGGTGGGAATGTTTAAGACCTAAGAAAAATAAGGACTTTAATTATCCTCCGCCACAGCAAAAGAAGCATAAGAAACACTCAAGATATGGTTAATGTTCTCAACCTGGAAGAAAGACGTCTGAGATGGATCAAGTCCAGTATTCCCAGGAGGGACAATGACATCAATTGGAGCAACTAGTCCAACACGGGCAGGCGCTCCAACCTACAGTGAGTACCATTTTTCAGATAAGGTGGATTACAAACTTGCCTAAAATGAGAAATTAAAAATATAACGAAGAAACAAAAATTTACTATAGGCAAGGAAAATAAATATATAAACATCAATTACATCTACGACTATACAATTAGCACAACTGATTCATACACATACACTACTCTAAAAAAATTAAACAGAATTGCATCATATAATATTAAAACAAAACATTGACACAATTCATCAGGCAGGAAAGATATGTATTGAATCAGAACATACCTTGTACTTGGCGACCTCCTCGCTAACTTCCTTCAGATCACCTTTGGTGAAAATGAGACCAACATTTCCCTGCACAGTGAAAACAACAAAACAATAAAATCAAAACACTAAACTTTTTCTATTCAATTTGAAGAAAAGTGTATAAAAATGACTTACCACTAAGAGAGGTAGCAAATTGAGAAAGTCCTTGTTACCAGTCTTCTCAGCATGAAGTCTAACAGTTCTCTTCATCATAGTATTCTTACCCATTAACACAATCGAATCACCACGAAGACCTTTACGGATCATCTGAAGCTGATTCGACCCGACATTGTCAGCAGCCACAATTAGAATCTGACTGTACTCATCCAAAAACTGGCATAGCTTAGCGTCGTACGCTATCTTCTTTTCAGCTTTAGAAACCTTGTTCACCATTGTCGCGTATAAAAATTGAAATTGAAAATTGATCGGAGGAGAAGAAGCAAAATTGAGGGCCAAGATAAAGCAATTAAAGCTTTGTCAAGGCGGACAGCACCGATGCCGTCTCTTTAACCTCTCCTAATCTGATCGGAAACTATAAAAACGAAAGCTTGAATCGCAACCGACGGCGTCACGATTCTGCAGTTCAGTGCTCAAGCCGGTATTTATACCTTGAATTTAGAACCCTAGAGCTCGGCCCAATTAAGGCCCAATAAAGGCCCAAACATTGGCCCAATTGCTCGGACAGTATCAAAAATACATCAAGTTGTCAACCCTTTAAAAGCATGGATTTAAATTTACCTTCATCAGTTTCAGCTTTCAACTGATAGATATACAGAAGCATTTAACAAAAAGCTACAAGAAACCAAATTTTCCGAGGCCGCATTTCTGTGCGGAAAGATAGCAATGCGGTTAAGTAGCAAAGAACTCAGGATGTACATTCTGGGTTATCAGCATCATCATCATTAGGCACCTTCGGTGGACATTATTTCAAGTTCTGCCCACCAAAGGGGAGAGAGTCTTGGGATTGCCTGATCAGGGCTGATAGCCGTTATTTGTCTCATTGTTTCAGTTACTTCTACCATTGTTGGTCTTTTCCTTGGGTCTGGATGGACACAAGACTTGATCACCCTGTGTATTGCTTCGAGCTGGCTTTCGTCAAAAGTTGTCAAAGTTGGATCAACTATTTCTTTGAGGGGATTATCTAGTCCTGTTAGATAGTCCAAAGCCCAGTTGTCTATAGAACCCTTGTTGGCTGAGTATGGAAGACTGCCTGTGATCATTTCAAAGAGTGTTACTCCAAAACTGTATACATTCGTTTGAGTGCTTGTTGATGAGAGCTCCATGCTGGATGAATCTGTTGTGTTTGAGGCTGCGTCATTCCATATAGGAAAGTATGAAATTTTAGCTGCATAGTCCTCAGTGAGATTGATGGCTGAAGAATTTAGGTTCTTGTGGGTTATGGTTGGTCTGAGCTGGTGCAAGTGTTCTAAACAGTATGCGATTCCCATTGCAACTCTCAGTCGCATTTTCCAATCCAAGTGCTCTGCCTCTTTAACTGAATCACATAAGCTTAGTTAAATGCAATCAAAAGAGACATGCTTTCAAGGAGACATGCTTAGTTAAGCCTAGGGTAACAGAGACATGCTTTCAAGGATACGGGGTAGATATGAACATACGGGTAAAATCAGATAAATAGAAGAAACAACAAACGCAAATTAATGGCATTAAGATGAACAGCTATGTAATACAGGCGTGCAGCCGTCAGCGACACCAAATAGAGAAACAGAAAGGTTGCAAAAATACTTACTGTGTAGGTGCTCGAACAAGGTTCCATTAGGAGCATATTCATACACTAACATTCTCGTAAAAGGTTCCTCTTCCTCACAGAAACCAACGAGGTTCACGAAATTCTTGTGATTTACTTTCGATAAAGTATCAATCTGTGAAAGAACAGTGATGGACAGTGAGAAAAGACAGTAAAAGCCTGGTTCCAGTTTTGGATATTTATATTCGCAACATACCGTTCTCCTGAATTGGGCTTCATGATTAGCTGACCACTCACTGGCTGATTTCACTGAGACAGATGCCACAGCAATTTCCTCTCCACTCGACAATGTTCCCTTGTATACATTTCCGAAGACAGAGGAACCAACCACATTACTGAAATCTTCACATGCCAGTTCAAGCTCGGATCTCTTGAGCTTTGGCACACCTGATTAATGCATTCAATTCAAGTTAAATTTGTCCAACAAAATAAATTTGCGATCGCGGCCAAAGTAAAAACATTAAAAATAAGTGGTCAAATAAGTCGCCTCAGATCACAGCAATGATTCATTATTATGCATGAATTACAATATATTAAGCGTAGAAGGATGATCATTGAACGTGAGGAGTCACCTGTAACAAAAGCTTTCCGAAGCTGTCCGCTTAGCCCAGTGACCCATGGCTTCACAATATGCCCCTTTTTAGTCTGCCAGAAGAGTATGCCAATAATGGCTGCAACGAGAAATATACCACTTGCAACAGATGCTAGTACAGTCAAAGTTACGTGTTTCGAGTTGCGTCTATCCCTTGGATTTGTTGGAAATGGTGTAGGATTCGAATGGGGAGTGGGTTGTCGACGGGACTTAACAGGAGGCTTAAAAGATGGATTTGGAGGTTGCAATTGAGCTGGAGATGGGGAAGGGGATGGTGAAGAAGATGGTGACTCAGATGGGGCAAAAGATGGCACTGGTGCAGATGCGCTTATACCTGTTTTAGCTGAACTTCCCGTCACTTTTCTGTAAATTGAGTTCACAGTTTGTGCAATGCTCCTAGCAAACAGATTATACTTGTCAAAACAAAACCTATGAGCATGGTAATCGAATAATCAGATACAAATTTCAAATTGATCATCATTTACCATGATTTCAGTGATCTGCGGTTAAAAGATCTTTGTGAATCATAAGTTAGCTGCTTCTCATCCACCTGAAATTCAAAATTCTTGCTGAGGTCTTGAACTTGAGGATTTGCAATGTTTTGAGCATTGTTGTTGTCATCCAGAATCCTCTCCCTTAGCTTCAAAAGAGCCAAGCCTGCAATAGCACATAAAAATGTCCCACAGCCATTAGAAACCCTAATAATTCTATATAAAAAAACTGAAAGGAACAAACAGCAGCACAAACCTTCATGATTTAGGGACCTGCAAAGGCCTAAATTCTGAAACAAGAAACACCAACCCAGCAGTAACAATCCTACATACCAACGCTGACAACCCACAAACATTTGAAGCTTAATCTCAATCAAACCCTCAATAAGCTAGCAAGTGACCAGATCGAGCTACAAATCTGAATACCCAGAAATCCAAATTCAAAATGGAGCAACCCGAGAGAAGGAAAATCGATTAAAAGTTGACTAAATGAACAGGAACCCTAAAATTTACAGCCAAAAGAGAGGGAGAAGAAAACAAAAGAAGATATAAATCGAAATCTGAGGACAAATGGCGGAAAGCGCGTTGTGTGATGGAGAAGAGAATATTAGTAATTGTTTTTGACCAGGACAGCAACATGGAACAGAACAGCAACGACACTACAAGACGGGTATGGCCGCAATGATTAATGAGTGAAAGAAAAGTTAAGAACTTTGAGGAGAAGGTGCTGAGAAATTTACTGGGGTAGGGAATTGTTAATAGTACTGGAAGAGGCCGGCGACTAGGAGAGGAAAAGATGTAGAGTTGGGAGTGTGATGTGATTATAAATGACAACAACCAACTGGCACAGCAAGTCGACAATAATTTTGATCACATGGGTTTTCATTTGACTTTGTCGTCAGATTGATTCCATTTGTCTTCGCCTATTTGGAATGCAATGGTTTTTTTTCCGTGTTTAGATAAGCAATTTGGAATCATAATGTGGATTTTCCAATATACTAATAAATACGGAGTACATACTACAATAAATTTACCCTTTTTAAAGGACCCCGTCGCGTACTTCACTCAGGGGATAATTCAAAAGTCACTGTTCCAAAATGTGAATTCCATATTGAGAATGCGGAAGGAAATGTTGAAATTATGAAAGCGGCGTTGCTTCCATAACATTAGAAAAATGACTAGTTGATAAACATAGTTTTTTTAGGGCAAGTAGTTTGCATAAATGTTGCCTTGATCTCATGGGCGTTTTGACTCAACATCCAACAAAAAAACACACGTGAAGATTTTAAGGCATCTCTAACATATCATGAACAGAAGAAAATCTATGCAGAAGCATGTGCAGAAACTTAATATGCGACTGTCATCTGATGGCATTTAGACCGGTTCACTCTTGCTTTAAGAATCCTATTACCGCAGTAACAAGCAAACTTTCACATGGCATGAGAGCTCTAGTTGAAACTTGTTATGATGGATAGATAAACTATCAAGACACATGGGAAGAGCTCATACACAATTTAACTAAAACCTAACCATTCTGATTTAAAAGTTTTGCTAAGAATACCAGTAGTAAATTAGATTGCTGCAAGTCTTATGTCAACATCCACAGGTGTCTGATCCGACCTGCATTCATGATCTAACTTGCAATATTTATGCGGATTATATAGAAGAATTAAGCCAATTAGAGTAAGCAAAACAGGAAATGCATGTCACTGATTCCAAGATGTTGCTTGCCCATCACATTTTTGATCCTCTAGATATTAGAATATCGCCATAGGGAACTTTCTGTTCTACTCTCACGAATTCCATAGAAGCAAGAACTGCAGATAAACCAGATTCGTATAATTCTTACCAGTATTAAAGACCATTCTGAGCTTTGAGATACTATTTTACGTACATTCCTAGTAGGGTGGTAGCAAGAGTGTCATACCACATGTCTGATAAAAGAGTTGGGCTGCTTTCTTTCTGCTAATTCCTGAAGTTAGATTATCCAAAGATTCTGTTGGAAGGACTCCCGGTGTGTCAAAATGACTTTTCAAATTCCTGTCAATGAACATAAAATGAAATTCAGTGTCAATCTAGATATGCCAACTAATAAGGAAAGTGCTTACTGTCTAATTGCATCCGTTATTTTGTCAACAGGATGATCTCCAGCAGGTTTCTGGGTTTGAGTGGGAAGCGTCTCTACCAGCAGTTCTGCAAATAATTAAGGTATTAACCTATGTTAGCTATTTTCAGACTAAGTACTATAATACCTTCTGTCACGAAGAAAACAAGAAAATGACAGGTAAAAAAAGGCAACTGAAGTTACCATTATCAGGGCTTCTGCCATTCTCATGTAGCTTTGCCAATTTGAAATTTAATTCAGGATACAAGGAATTTTCTTCAGTCACCGGTTCTAGACCAATTCCATCCTGCCCCGTCAGAGAATAAGGTCTTTTCCTGTTTAGTCTGCCATTGCTTTCATGAAGCAGTAAAGAATTTTTTGTCAATCCTTTTTGTAACGAGAAGCACGTGCAAGGGAATGCCAATGATTTTCTGTTCACATATATCAAATCTTGTTTGACAATTTAACTAACCTTCCTGAACTAAAATGTGAAGTAAAAGAAGGCAAACTGTTTCCAGAGCGTGTACTGGGGATTGACCTTACATCATCTCCTATTCATAAAATATAAAACTTGAGCACCAATGCACCATTGATGAAACACTTCCACCAAATGTTTAGGAAAAACAAACTGGCAAACTATACAATTTGGTTTAAAATATATACCAGAATTTCCTGGAGTGACAACACCATAAGTATGAGCCCTTTCTCCAGTACTGATTCCAGTAGTAGTGTTAAGCCCCACAACATTCTCTATTTGGACCACATCACTGTCAAGATTTCTTCGTAGCCTCTCAATAGGCTGTGGATCCATTCCGCCATTGGTATCTTCAAAAAGCTTCACCCACATATATGTACCTGTTGTTAAGAGATCCATAGATATCTAGAATAATATAAATGGGAAGTCATGAATATGACTTACATTTCCCACTGGAGATCGGTAATTTATACCATTATGAGGTGAAGAGGATGAAGGTTCACGTGGATGTGGTGGAGATGTCCGGCCTGCATCCAACAAGAGAATTTTTATGATTTCACATGCTTTGTAAATGTTGGAAATGAAGGAATTATAGGGAAAATCTAACCAGATGGTGTATGAACTGGAGACTGGGTGCTTCTCATCCATAGTTCCAGTAATGACGGTGGGTAATAGATTTCTGGATTTCCGGTTGTAAATATCCACCAGCAAAACAAGAGGCGGTAGCTCCATTTTGTAACTTAACTTCATATTGGTTATGACACCAAATGGGACTGCGGACAAGAAGCAACAGTTTAATCATAAAGCTAATCTAAAGAGGTATATCTTGACCAGGATAGAAAAATAATGATTGGCCTTATTAATTGTTTACTGTAAAATATAATGCACACAGCATCAGTGTTAGAGGCATACTAGTCTTCTTTTTTTCCGTCCAACAACATCAGATCCAGTTTGAAGCCATGACTGAAATACTTGGCCTGGGATGATGGTCTGATCGTAGTCCATAATATAAGGAGCCAGTCTTCTACCTATCCTTTTAGTTGGACCCTTTTGAACCTGTGGAAATTTGTGTGCCATTCATGAGAAATTTAAACTAATTTGTTTTCACAAACAGTACTGCACGCGCACGACAATCTGGTAAATAAATATACCCTCTCAGCTATTTTCACATCGGATTGCTGGTAACCTTGTTCAGGAAACTGGTCCTGGATTTCATCAGCTGCAAAAAAGGAATTTAGAAATGACAGATGCATATGGATTTCCCTAGATGGCAAAACGCGATACATTGCAAGTAAAACTAAATTGCCAACAAGAGAGATTAAACATGATAGGTCATGGGTACCGACAGCACAGTCTTTAATGTAAGTGGATTTCAAATATCAGTTCAATTAGAAGCCCTCTGATAGGGCTTTACTGTAATTAACAAATGGTGAAAATGCTTAGACTTACATTTTGGAAACTCATATTGAACAGGTGGGGAGGGCACAAGGGTTGGAATTTCTGTGTGTACAGTTGTGTTGAACTTAATTTGAGTATCATCATCGCCATCAATATCAAACCTGCAGAATTTAAAACATCGTGATATCATAAGGAATAGAACTTCATTTATGAAATGCCTTTCTCAAGACTAAGTAGAAAGGATAGGCTACTTTGGAGAATTTTTCTTAATAAAGGCATGTTAGTCTGCGGTATCAAGCTAGAACTAATTAAGCGCAGACATGCTCAGATGATTCACCTCTCAAAATGATTGCCAAAGTCAGAATTTACTTGATATGGATTGTAGTCTTCATTGGTTGTAATATCTGCCGGATCAGCTAGGGTAGATAAAAATATAAAAAAATGAGTTGACATGGACTACTTATATAAGAAGGAAGACACTGCTATCTATTTGAAGAATGTCAGTCTGAAGGCTGAGATGTGAAGCATATACCTTGGTGTAGATTTTCCTCCCCTGTATTGCTGGTAAAAAATGGTTCCCCAATATCATCCAATTTCTAGAAACAAACATTCAGAAATTCATAATCATTTATTGGCATCATAGCAGATAATATCGGGAACCTGCCTCAGTGTCATATTTGTTCATTGCAGCTCACGTATAAAACAATTGTTTCAATAGTGGACACATTCAATAGTAGAACTTGGCGGCCTAAGACCCATTTGATCTTCTATTCAAAATTTAAAATATGAGTAATGAAATAAAACACTAACAATGGAAGTCATCTCCAGTAAATTCACATTTATGTTGATGTAACCACAAAAACCATACATTGTCAACATACTATACCCTTGTTTTCTTCATGACTTCGACCTGTTACAAGAGTATATTATAAGGTAGAAATATTTACCACCGAAAAGTACTCAGTCCTTTGAAATTCCATGGTTGCATTCGAAAAATTTAGGGATTGTTCAATCTCCTCATGGTCAGTATTATGATGTTCAGGCAATGTTACAGCTTCATATCTGCACATTTAACGGTTTGGCCATCAAGAGTAACACCAAGGAAACAAAATGATACAGGATTTCCAAGCACCCCCTTCTTCATCTTAAAATTAGCGCCTCAGGTAGCATTTACCTCATACTGGTCCAACTAGCAAACTAACTTCAAACTAACCTATCCTGAATTTTGGCTGATCATATGTGATTATTACATTTGCCCTAGTGGCTAATATCAGTAACAACAGAGTTTATAGACATATCCCTTTAATTAAGCAAGCAAAATACTCAAGAACAGACTAACTTAGCCTTGGCTTTCCCCTTGGGAAGCATTGTTGGATCTTCAACAGCTTTCATTTTCCACGCATCATTAATCTCCACCTGATTTAGGCATACAAGATCAACATAGCTTCACATAAATTTGCCAACAAACACATATCAGCTGAATGTTAACAAACCACAGTAGAATAACACAACTTACAAGTAGCCGATTCACATCATCTGTCAATCAAAAATGAATCACAATAAACATTTACTCAATTTGTTAACCCAAATATACAAATCCGCTTAAGCGGAATAAATCTAAAACATCACCATAAAGCAGCCTCACTTTCCGCTCATAAACAATGACCACTCCACCTGAGATATCAAAACCACACAACAATCAAACACATCAGTACAACACTAAACCTATCAACATGAATTAGTAAGAGCTCAACATCAACTTACCCATCAAAATCCCTGACAATCGCAGCGCCATCGGAACTGACGGGTTGAGAATCTCTTCGCTGTCCACAGTCATCAAAAACCAAAATCAACTCCCTCAAACAGAAAAGTCGAAAACGAAACAGAATCAGATGAACACTAACCATATCTTAATAATATTAAGTTTGTCCAGCTTCCTCCGGTTGATCTTCGCGTGCAGAGTCGCCGCCATCCTTCACGGAGCAAGCAAAAACCCGATCAGACCCCATCACTTCAAATCGGAAACTAAATTCCTTAACAAACGAATCAGCAACAACAACTCACCATATCTGACCAAGTGGAGTTTTCCGAGCTAAAAGCTGATGCGAAAAGAACATCTCTCCGGCGATCAAAGTCCGTACGAAAATGGAGATGAGAGAGGCTCGAGCTCTGCGTGCGTTTTATGCATGCTCAGTGTAACAGAATTCCCGCGCAACGAATCGGGAGTGCTAACCTCACGAGACAGTGAGTTAATTATCACAAATGGATTCCACGTGTCAGATTATAAATGGATGATGTGATGCATAGCTTTAGCCTTCACCGTGACGACAGCATTCACCCTGAATGGTTCGTTACGAATTCCAGTGGACCCCACAGTAGTCGCGTGCTTTCCTCCATACATATTAACAAATCTCACTCGCCGGAGAAAATGGAGGATCTACTAGAAGTTTCCGACTAAGAATTAAAGATATGTTTCGGGGTGAACGCCATTTGAAATCGTGTATGAGATTTGGCTGAGTTTGTTGTTTAAGTTTGAATTTGAATTTCAAAATTGAACATTTTTTAAAATTATTGGTTTCAAAATGCAAGTTTTTATTGTCGTGTTGAAAATGCCGTGTTTTATCTTGAATAAGAAAATTGTCGGCTGATAATTATAATTGTCTGCTGATAAATTGTCTTAGTTGAATGATAATTATAAAGTATATATTAGATTCGAATCTAAGCCAATTATATGATATGAATAATAAGAATTGAAGAACCTTTCAGAGTCAATTTAGCACAATAATTAGTACTGACAAAATCAATTGGTTTAGGCACGCAACTGCCAAAAATAAGCCAACATCAAAATACTAGTGAAAAAACAATCCCTTGTTTAGAGCTAACAAGTGATCCACGGCTTACTGAATTTGACATATATATCAACCAAACAAAGATATAACATAGGGTCAAGTCTGATCACTGCAATCACGATGGAGCCATTGCAAACTTTATCAATTATTGAAACATTTCTTACCGAGCTAAATAGGTGAACCTAAAAAACACTGCTGAAATGGGTGCATGATTGAAGAGCTGTACAGAGTTCTATCAGCTGCTCCATCATTATAGAATCACTAGCCAAGTGCATCCCCTAGAACTTAACATGGCTGAAGCTTTAAGTCCCTCCTTTGATATTATCGACTTTATCATAGAAAAGGGTAATGGTGTTAAGGGTCTATCTGAATTGGGACTTAGCTGCCTTCCCAAGCAGTACATCCAGCCACAATCAAGCAGGATCAATGCAAAGGAGGTGATGGTGGATGAATGTATTCCCATCATTGACATGTCTAACTGGGACACAGACCCTGATGCTGCAAATTCTGTATGTGATGCTGCTGAAAAATGGGGATTTTTTCAAATTGTTAATCATGGAGTGCCTTTAGAGATTCTTGATAATGTGATGGCTTCGACACACCGGTTCTTCAACTTACCTGCTGCAGAGAAGAGTAAGTACTCAAATATGAAGAGTGTGCACTATGGCACAAGTTTTAACCCTGAGACGGAGATGGTGCTAGAGTGGAAAGATTATCTCAGTCTCTTCTATCTGTCGGATGATCACGCCGCCCTCTACTGGCCTTCGACCTGCAGGTAGCACAAAATCTTTAGTCTTGTTTCTGTCACTTGATACTTCAACATAGAGGCTACAAATGGTTTAGGCATGTACATGTACTCTTGTTTATCTTTTTCGACTTCTAAACGACATGGAAAAGTACGTCGAGTGAGCTCACTTTTTATTCATTTTAACATAGGAATGAACTACTGGAATACATGAAGCAGACGACCGCTGTAATAAAAAAACTGCTCCAGGCCCTACTGAAGAGACTCAATGTCGAGAATATGGATGAAGATAAAGAAACTCTGTTTTGGGTTCTAAGAGAATCAACCTAAATTACTACCCTATCTGTCCGGAACCTAATCTGACAGTCGGAGTAGGCAGTCACTCTGACATCTCAACCCTGACATTACTTTTACAAGATGAAATCGGAGGACTTCAAGTCAAAGGCCCTGAACTCAACACATGGATTCTCGTTCCTCCCATCTATGGATCTCTAGTGATCAATGTTGGAGATGCACTGGAGATACTAAGCAATGGGAGGTACAAGAGTGTCAACCATCGTGTTATGGCCAGCAAAAATAAGAACAGGATTTCAGTCCCTATATTCGTGACTCCAAAGCGCGCTGCCATATTGAGTCCCTTATCTGAAGTGCTGGCAAACGGAGAAAAACCGGTCTACAAGGAAGTTTCCTACTTAGATTATGCCAAACATTTCTTCAGCAAACCTCATGATGGGAAAAAGACCATTGAATTTGCCAAGATTTAAATCAGGAACTTGGGAATTCTTGTATATATTTCAACCAATAATCGACGTCGTTGCAGACTTGCAGCTACGTTATATGTTAATCAAATAAACGAGGTCTTGCCATAATTTCCTTTCTAGTTTGGGTATCGATGTAACTCATCTATTCTGCAGCGAACGCTCTTGCTTTCAATGTTTCAATTTAGTTCAAAAATGATCAGTTTTGAACTAAGCCTATCTATCCACCAAACTAACTAAAAAATATATATATGTAAAAAAAAGCATGAAAACATCAGAAATCAACAAGGTTCACAAACCGACTCGAGCAATTTTAAAGGAACTTAGGAATGATCGAAACCTTAAAAATGTCAGAAATCGCGAGCGCACGTCACCGGCTCACTCCCGCTCCCGCTCTCAGTCGTCGCTCGTCTACTCCAAGATTACTCGTTCGCTCGATTTCGATTTTTCTGAACCCTAATTTAAGAGAAAATCCCCAAATTCGAAAGATTGAGAGGGCGCGTCACCCAAACGCTGCGTTTTATTGACATGAGTAGTAATTTTGCAGATTT
>QZGG01001935.1:0-49488 GCA_006409495.1 Sedum album | reverse complement strand
AATTTGTATTGATTACTGTTGCATTTGCCTCCAGATGTCCTATCGATTCTAATATTGTCTTATATAATGCATTTTATATCGGAGATCCACATGTAAACTTTGTGAGACATAAAGACGTAATCTTGGCCGTTAATTTGATTAATTCGACGGTTAAGATTAAAGTTGGTATTTAATTAATTGGGCGGTTAAATTTGCAAAAAACATGGGCGGTTGGTGAATGACGGTTATCAATATCAATATTTGGATTGATAAAAATCATCGACTGAGATCATGTTCTTCCGTCTTACCAAAAGATGCATATCCCTCCTACTACCCTTCACTTATATCGGATTGGATAAGCTGCTATGGTGAATAAGTAATTAAGGTGTCTTAAAGGTAACTTTTCAGTAAATCTGATCATATTGTTAGAAAAAATTGACAATAAGAAAATACGCATTACCACTTGGACTGCCCTAGCACTAATTAGTTAATTATTCACCTAAACCCTAATTAGAAAACTACCTTAAAATTAAAAATGATAAGATTCCAAAGAATGCTCCCGTGTAACCTCTTATATATTGCATCTAATGACATGGTAGATGTTGAGTAAGTAAGAGTGTCACAAAAATCAAATAATTTGATGCGTGCACTGATATAATTCGTTACACGATAAAAGATAAGATATGAAAAGTTATTCGTTAGTTACATATAGTCTAACACTTGGGCTTTTCCATATGGCTTGTTCACAATCATCTCCTTGGCACATTGCTGTTGTCGAACAACATATGAACCACGTAGCCTACACTAATACTGTTCCTGATTCTTTGCCATTTATCTAGGTCAAAGCTTTTTCATGCTTGCACTGCAATTTAAAGCAGAAATGTTGCCATGAAATGTTAAAGCATGAGACATTTGGAAAAATAATGTTTTTATATTGTCCAGAAGTCTGATCAGGATGGTTGCGTTGAATTCTGATAGGGTCAGTCAGCCGAATCGATCGTTTTTGTTTAAACAAAAACACCATGCTTATATATATGCCCTAGACCCTTACTTCCAATACCCAGATGCCCTAAACATCATGTTTTTAAGTATTTGAAGTTTTGTGAACTGTTTATGCCTTATGGTTTGTGCTGCCTGTAGACATGACACTAAGGCTTAAAGCCTTCTTGGAGAGAAGGATAATGAAGTGATAAAAAGAAGAGACAATTTTTCTTTCGGAAAAGAATGTTAGAATAATCCTTTCTGTGCGATAATAATTCCTATGTGAAATGCGGTTGAACACTTTGAATGCATTACCCTTTTGTACAATTTGAGTCAACCAAAACTCTCTTCCTCGGATTTTCTGAAGGGACAACCACGTCATCCTACATTAATTGAATAATACAACCCGTGTTAAGGTAAATCTCTAATAGATAATTAGATGCCATGATGTGGTTATTGATTTTAATTAAAGCAAAAAAGAACCTACGATGAAGATAACATGAGCAGAAAAGGTATCAAAGAGAAGTGTGACCACTTTTAGTGAGAGAAAAAGATGACAGTACAAAGATACAATTAAATTAGTGATTAGGGACGATAATTGCTAGTGTGTACAAAAGCTCTGACCTCTCTCTAAAACACTTTCCTTGCAAAGCCCTCGGTTTGGGTGGGGAAGACACCCCTCCTCTCGGGGAGGAGGTCTGTCTTCCTCCGCCCGCGGTAGTTTAATTTTCCCTTTCCTTTTCGTATTTTTCCTTTCAATAATTCCTCTAGCTTCTTTGCTAGTTTTCCTCTAGCTTTGTGCTAGCTTTTCTTCAAGCTTTTGTGCTTGTTTTCCGGTCTCCTATCTGGGGTTTGTTGTACGGCTTTGTGGGTGGCGGTCTGTGGGGAGATCTGTTGTTGTTTTTTCCGGGAGCATGGCCACGGTTGTTTTGACGGCACTTGAAGGCGTCCCAAGGCTTGGTCTTCAATCCAAGTCTCGGTGCCGTCGGCGGTGGTCATGGGTCGGAAGGGACGCGGCTTGGTCGGGGTTGTTGGCGGGATCGGGGTCTCGAGTGGCTGGATCGGCTGGATTTGGGCGGCTGGGCTCGGCTGGATCTGGGATCGGCTTGACTGGTTGCGACTGGAGGTGCGGCGAGAGGTCGCGGGATGAGCGGGACGAGCGGCGAGGGGCTTCACACAAGAGGAATGTGCGGCGGGCTTTGAGAGTTGAGCGCGACGACCGGCGGGATGGGAGGCAGTGCGACGGACGTCAAGCTGCGGGACTGCTTGCGGGTGGTGGGATGAGCGGCGCCGGTGCTTCGAACGGCGGGATGCGCGGGAGGTGGCAGATGCTCGGAGTAGTTGTGGCGGCTGCAGATCCTGGGCGGCGGCTGGTGAGGATCTTGGGTTGCTAGGGTTTCGCGTCTGGGCTGGCTTGCTTGTGGGCCTGTTGGGCCAGTTCCTGGATCCATGTTTTCCAGCCATTCTTGGTCCTGATGCTTTGGGGAGTTTCTCATGTCCTGGTGGTATTCGGACTGTGGTGAGTTTCGTTGGGATGGCGCCGAGTATGGCCTGCTCTTCATTTGTTTCTTATGAGACTTTCTCGACATAGAATTTTCTTAGGAATTGTCCCTTCGGTTTGGCTTCATGTGTTTCGTATTGTAAGATCTTATTGTATGAAATCACCTCACCTTGAATCAAAAAAAAAATAGTGATTAGGGACAGGGAGGGCATCTCCAAAGGTCAGATGTACATGTGCCTGTAAATTAAAATCGAATTCATCTTCTCCCCCATAGCACTAAAATTGCTGTATTTTGGAATGTACAAATGAGATAACTGTAGAATATTCATTCATCAATCTGGAGCTTGAACAACTATGAGATTATTTTAGTAAATAAAAGTATAATATGCTCAACCTATAGAGTAAGCATTTTTATCAAAAATAAAATTTTCCCATTTCGCACATTTTGTTATAAGTTTTGGAAATCATTGGAAATTCTTTACTACACAATTTTCCCAAATATATTATAAGTTTCATAAAAAAGGAAAAACTCGGATAGATGGGCAAGTATCACATGCATGTGTCCTTGATCAAACTTGAACATGACTCCGTGCTGATTTCATTGCTTGCGCAATTTAACACTATCTAAGCCCTAGCCAGAAAAAGTCCTTCAGTTTTGACCTAAATGTGATAAATATATGTCCTAGAAACCTTTCCTTAGTCGATTTGGATACTTTGTCTGCCAGTAATGCTCAGTCTATGTTTGCATCTCTCTTTTCACTCTGATCATGTTAAATATATAGAGGTTGTATCATGTGGAACCCCTCCTTTTCATGGATCCATGAATCTCTCTTTGCAGCCGTTGATTGCATTTTTTGTGTGCACCAGATTGCGCCACATAATTGCACATGACAAATGCACACATGATATGCACATGACAAATGCACACGTGAGTTACACATGCTTCATTAATGCGCTGGCGCAATCTGGTGCACACAAAAAATACAATCAACGGCTGCAAAGAGGGATCCATGGATCCATAAAAAGGGAGGTTTCACATGATACTTTCCCTAAATATATATATGTGAATTCGTCAATAGAGAGATATGCCTCACTAGGGCTTGATTTACAGCTTTCTTTATTTCTTATTGAAGTACATTGTCACCTTTGAATAAAGAAGGTGTTGATAATCTTCTTATCCTTAACTTCTCAATACTCATCGATTAAATCACACAATAGCTATCGTAACAGTGGATAATCTGTGACATAGCGAAACTTTTGAGTTGCGTGTCCGACAAAAATATAATGTTGAATTTTTCGAACATGGGTACGTCTTTTTATCACAAACCTAACTGTGCACGAATAAATAAAAGTAGTGTAAAAGTGACACAGAAAAACATTGTTGATAATTGATGTGAACCCACATTGTATCAGACCATATCATTAGCTCGCTTTAGGGTAAAAAGTATTGAGGCATCTCCAAAAGGGTTCAAGCTAGGGATCGCACCCTATAACAAACAAATGAATCTTGTTCTTTGAAACTTCTTTTTCCACTATATTGTCATCCACTTGAAATGCTTTTTAATTGAGCAAATGGGGAACCTTCTTATTTTGGTAATTAAGAGCTGTTCGTGGAAGCCTTTGGTTCTTTCCTTTAAGAATAGAATATGGCGCTTTCTTAGATTAGAATACTTGTGGGGTAACAACAGTTCAGATTTCAGGCATACTGATAGAATATGAGCAAATTTCTCACTTCTTTCCGGAAAAAAGCCCTGCATAAATTAATACAAATATCCATTTCGTCTTTAATAAAAATAAATATTCATAATAATGCAACCAATGCCAATATCAAAATATACTTTTGCCTCTTAAAAATTTCATTGCTATTCATCAGGATGAACGACATGATTCCAAGCATGAGCTTTTGGGACAAAATGACCAATTTAAACGCAGAAACTATCTCTTTGGCATTTCAAGCCTTCCAATTGTCACTGCTTATTAGTCACTATGCTAGTGTAAAGGGCTTGAGGTCCAAACTGGCACAAATTATTCCTGCAAGTTGCAAAAAAATCCTCAAAAAGTAAATCAATTAATATTTGGAACATCAACAACTGTGGAGATTCTTGCCTTGTGTAAAATTATAAGACACGAGAGCCACCATATGTTGAACCTATGACCGCAACAGTTGGCAGGTGATGAGCCTGTTACTCAAATATAAGAGTAAATTACTTTAAACCACCTTTATATTGGGTGTCTTTTGACAAAACCACCTCTATAAAAAATATTTACTTAATAACACCTTTATACTATAATTTATTGTCAAAACACACCTTTTATTAAAATTACTTATAACCACCTATATATTAAGGGATAATTGCCGAAAACCACCTCTTATAGGGCGTAATTACCGAAAATCACCCCTTATACATTTTATTGCCGAAAATCACCCGTTGTTGGTTTGTTTTTTGCTAAATCACACATTCTAACGTTTTCCGTTCAATTAGTGTTAAATCTCCGTTAGATGGATTAAGTAGGTTAATTAAATTCAATTAATTCAATTAATTCAATTAATTAGGTTAATAAAATTCAATTAATTCAATCCCCAAATCTCAACAGAGATAATTGCCAAAAACCACCTCTTATAGGTCGTAATTGCCAAAAACCACCCGTTATACATTTTATTTTCATATCTCTAAATTCTATGACCCTTTTTTTATCAATCTCTTTCCATCATATATATAGGGAAAGTATCATGTGGAACCCCCCACTTTTCATGGATCCCCCTTTGTAGCCGTTGATTGCATTTGCTGTTTGCATTTTGGATGCAACAGATGTTATTTTGCATTTGATGTTATTTTAGTAATTTCATTTTTCTATGTTTTGTGTTGTTTAGATATATTTAAATAAAGTTTTAACAGAAAACTTAACACTGTTAACTAAAGGTGTATTCTGACAATAAAGATAGTATACTGGTGGTTTGCAGAAAATAATTTGTATACATGTGGTTTTGTCAAAATACACCAAACATAAAGGTGGTTTTAAGTAATTTCTCTTCTAAATAATATGTATATAGGTGGTTTTATGAAAATGTGATTAATATATAGGTGGTTTTAAGTAATATGTATATAGGTGGTTTTATGAAAATGTGATTAATATATAGGTGGTTTTAAGTAATTTTAACAAAAGGTGTGTTTTGGCAATAAATTATAGTATAAAGGTGTTATTAAGTAAATATTTTTTATAGAGGTGGTTTTGTCAAAAGACACCCAATATAAAGGTGGTTTAAAGTAATTTACACCAAATATAATTCATGGCAGACTCCCAGGACTGGCCCAATATTCTGAATCTCATGGTGCATAAATATATGCATTACTTACTCAGACATCGTTGTATAGGCACTTTATGCCAACATCATAGGTACGAAAAAAAATGTATATACAGGAAATGTAAAATGTGTCAAAAAAGCAGTACATGGCTACACATCACTGCAAAATGCCCTTCCTCGCCCAACTTTTCTTCCTGCACGGAGTTTCGAACCTTGTTTATAGTCAGTCCTTCCTTTGTCATTATTTTTCTTTGACGAGTATGGACAATTGGATGCAGTATGTGGGATGTGTTGCGCAGTAATTGATGCGCGAACCAAAAACGTCTTTACGATGTTTTTATATTATAAATCTGCGTAGTTTTAATTGAATCATTTATCAAAACTACATAATTTTAACTCTCAAATGACCAAATCCACACAAACCACCGTCCTCTTTTAATGTATAAGACTTTGGAATCCAATTCGCCCGACCCGACCTGACCCGACCCGACCAAACTAAATCTGACCTGATTCGACCGGAACTGAACCGACCCGAACCGGTAACTGATAGTGAAACCACAATGGTTAGATCCGCCGATTTGAAATCCGTCGAAGAGAAGAAACTCTCGGCTTCGACTTGTTGCCGCTTTGAAAACACACAAACCATTTCACATCTTGTCCTCTTCGCTCCACCTCAAACCCTAAATCCAAAACCCTAATCCGTCTCATTAGGGTTTCCATTCATCCATTTTCAAAAAATGGAGGCCGTCGTCATCGACGCAGGCTCCAAGCTTCTCAAGGCCGGATTCGCCGTCCCTGATCAGTCTCCGCCATTAATCATTCCGTCTCAGATGAAGTCAATCATAGAAGATGCGCCGGCGGATGAAACTCCGGATACGACAGTTGATCCGATTGTGAGAGGGTTTGTTAAGGATTGGGATGCTATGGAGGATTTGTTGCATCATGTTTTGTATACTGGTCTTGGATGGGAAATGGGGAGTGAGGGCCAGGTTCTCTTTACTGATCCGCTGTTCACTCCTAAGGTACTCCTTTTCTTCTTGTTTTGTTGTTGTTGTCTTTTTATTTAATTGTTTAAAGAAAGGAATGTTTGGTGTTGGATTGTTAACACTTAACAGGTGATGAAGGAGAGGCTGGTGCAGTTGTTGTTTGAGACATTTAATGTGTCCGGATTCTATGCTATGGATCAGGCTGTGTTGTCGCTTTATGCAGCAGGGCGCATATCTGGATGTACTGTTGATATTGGTCATGGAAAGATTGGTAAGTCTTACTTGTCTTTCAAGTTTTTTGATGCTCATTGCTATATGTCAATATGCACGGTAAGAATAGAAAGACGCTACATTTCATTTTTGATGTAGGAGAGTCGATATTTTGCAATTATGCTTGTTTATTTATCCTGTGGAAGTTGATGTTCCTAATTATGCGAGCATTATTTTTTTCTCACTCGTTTTGGATAAATTGGATCTCTATCTTTCATCACATGTTGCTGTGTCTGTGTGCACTGTGCCTGCAAGGGTTGATAAATATACTGTTGGTAGTAATAACGTTCTATTTTAAACCATCTGCTTTCATTGAAATTGTCTGTGATGCAGATTTTGGTGTTTATTGTTGTTGGCAGATATTGCTCCTGTTATTGAAGGTGCTGTCCAGCACATAGCATCGAGGAGATTTGAGATTGGTGGCGTTGAGTTGACAAAGTTATTTGCAAAGGATCTTTCCAAATCAAATCCAGGAGTAAATCTCAGTCTCGTGGATGCGGAGAGACTGAAAGAGTTATATGCATGCTGCGCTGAAGATGAAAATGCTTACCAGAAGGCTCTGGAGTCCTGTCCGACAGAGCAACATACACTACCTGATGGAAAGGTTTGATTAAGTGCATTTGGGTTTTGTTGATTCCTTTTCATTTTTGTATCCATTCTGCCAGGTTAGATGGCATAATATTTTTTTTCAAATGAAATAACCCCTATCAGCACATAAATCTTCTGTTCTAATATGAAATGTGTTTCAACTGTTGGGTAACTTGAGCAGACCATAGGGCATAGGCCTTTTTAGTAAAAAAGAAACAGCACTTAACATTCGGACCTTTCTGTGATGTGTACTGAATATGTGAAAATGTTGGCAATTGGTGCTAATTAATGTTCCAAAAATTATTTTAGGTCATAACAATTGGAAAAGAACGATACAGTGTTGGCGAGGCTCTCTTCAAGCCATCTATACTGGGCTTGGAGGCACTTGGGATTGTTGACCAGCTTGTCCATTGCATTTCTAGCGTGTCATCGGAAAATCACAGACAACTGCTAGAGAATACCGTGCTCTGTGGTGGTATTGTTTCTATGACTGGTGAGATTCGCATCGCATAATTTTCTTCAAGTATGATTTTTCTAAGATAGGGCCATCCTTCTTTCACCCAAGGGTCAATAGTATATTTTGCACATTTTATATGGATCATTTATCTGGAATAATCTTTGATCGAGTTGTGCATCTTCACTCTGCTTGCCATAATGACTAAATAGATTATACAGTTGCTTATGTTAGAACTACTGTTTGAGCTTTTGGTTTCACATTAACTGTTGCTCAGGTTAGAATTAATTATTAGATTTTCATTTCATCTTGTTACGATGTTTATTGTAGGATTTGAAGATAGATTCCAGAAAGAAGCTACTTTATGTTCTTCTTCCGTCCGTCCCTCTCTCATTAAGGTAATCATTATATAACAGATGAGCTTCGTGTTCAAAAAAATGTTGCTATCAAGATCACTATACAGGTGGTTTTTTGAACCTGCCTATTTTTGCTAGGCTTTCTAATTCCTGTGGGGATAGCACCTTAAACTCACTTTTTATATTCTGGACAACTCTTGCAGTTTCAGAATTCACGACAGTACGTGCTGTGATTATTAGAACTTAACTCATAATTTACCAACGTATCTGTTTCTTTGTGTAGCCACCTGAGTACATGCCAGAGGAATTGCTGAAGTATTCAGCATGGATTGGAGGCGCAATACTAGCCAAAGTTGTATTCCCTCAGAACCAGCATATCACTAAAGGGGACTACGATGAGAATGGACCATCCATAGTCCACCGCAAATGCTTTTAAAATATTTGGGATAGATGTAGTATCTCTCACTGTTAGACCTGTGGCTAGAGAGGTTTAACATGCCATTTACTGTTATAGAGAACACAATTTATCTTGACCTCAACATTATGTTCATGACACAATCCAATCAAAATATGACTCCCCTAATTTTTGGGGAACAGTTAATTGTGATACATGCAAGATAGCCCTGACATTAAATGCAGGTAAATGTCAAATCTCTAACCCAGTCAAAAGTTGGTAATTTATTCAGATATTTCCCAGCTTCCAGTAGGCAATTAAGGATACAACAACATCAGTACAAAAGTCTCTGATCCGGTCATAATCAAGTCTTCTCTCAGAGTTCATCCTGAAAACGGTACACAGAAATGTAATTAAATTTGGTGAAATGTGTTATGAATCGTAGTTTGAATAAGTCAGAGAAATAGAACCCACATGATCGTAGTCGTCCATATAACTGCGGTGATCACGCTACAAGCCAAATAAAGAGTCAGTAATTGCAACAAATATGAATACAACAAGGAAGTAATTCACCTAGAAGATTAACATGGTATTCATTTATAGCCATAGTGAAAATTAGGTCCAATTGTAAAATGGAATATTTTGAAAGTGGTAAGGGTATTCCAGCAGATGCCACACTTAGACAGATAAAAAACAATGTGCAAGAAACTTTGTAATCAGGACTAATTAATTTTATAATATGATGGATATGTAACGGAAAATTAAACATTGAAGAGTAGTAACAATAACTAACCCTTTTATATTTATCTTTGTAGTGATCCCTATCCCTGCGGCGATCATAGCCCCTTTCTTTTTTTCGTCTTTCACCTTCCTCTCTAGCTCTTCGAGATTCCTGTAGAAAAGGCAGTCAAAGGTGACACTATTTCTTCTTTGGATAGGGCTAATGCCAATATTCATCCAAAAATGTAATGCACAGTCGATAAAATATTGACCTCTTCCTCCCTAGCTTTCTTCTTTTTCTCAGCTTCCTCAAGCGCTTCCTTCTCAGCCTGAAGTTCAGAGAATGGCATATAAGGAAGGTCAACTCAAATAAGAGTTGTAGACTACAATTTCAAGGAACAAGGACACACCTCTCTATTTTCGAATATTTCATTTACAACTTGTTTGGCGTAGCCAGGATCATCACAGATCAATATGTTGTCAAACACTGAACCAGCCTTCACCTGAAAAGACCACGTAAACTTTCTTTATCTTACAGCAATAGACATGAGTTTCAAGAACTGGAATTATAAAGTTACAACTAAATAATGTAGCACCTGCCACACTTCTATTCCAACATATTTTATAGGTTTCAGCACGTAGATATCAGGGTCATCTTCAAATTCTGAAATGAGCAGGCAGTAATAAGTATCAGGCAAGTAGAGCTCATCTGGCTCATTGACTGTTTTTATACATTACATTCCATCTGCCAGCAAAAATACCAGCATAAAAGGAACAGTACCAGGATTATCTATCCACGGGATCTTCCATTTGCCTTTGTAGTTAGGATTCTTGATTTTCTGTAACATGAATAAAAATGATTTGCTACTGCAGGAGAATTTAGTTCAAAAGGAATGGGTGGATGAGTCTATTCAAAGAATACCTTCTTCTTCCATGGACCTTTGAAAGCTGGATTTGGTACTTTTGGGGGCCTCCATATGCCATCTTCCTCATCATCCCAATCCTCAGGCTTATCAAAACAGAGAAAGGGTGTTAGTTTAGTCAATATTTCTTTTCTTGATTCATGGATTTTTGAACTGCACCCATAGCAAGAAAAAGGGTGAATGTTTAATACATAATACCTCTTTTGCTTTAGGATCAGGAATCTCTTTTGGAATTGAATCATACCCCTGCACAACAATCACAGCTGATTAAAATGAGCACATCTATGAGAGACACTACATTGACTATTATAAAGAAAGGAGACACGATACAGTTGTAAAGATGTAACAGACTTAGTAAGGATTTACCTTGGGTTTAATGTCATTAGGATCGTCGATATACTCCCTGTCATCCCAGTCTGCAGGCTGCACGAATGAAAAGAATTTGTGAATACAGAAAATCATCCTTAACTGAACCTCTGCATCTATAAATCTGAGCAGTAGAGGGGTTATACAAATTAAAAAAATCTTAACCCCCAATGTGTTTATAGCAAGCTACTTAGATAGTTAAATATCGGGAAAACTTGAATTTAGCATAGTTGTATCTTGAGAAGCAACCTTTTTTGCATTCACATCTTTGATTTTCCGTGGAGGTAGTATGTCCCAGTCTGTGTACAAGCTTCCAGAATCTCGTTCCATGTTGTCGACCATTATGGAGTAGGATGCATCGGGCCTCAAAATAAATGTATAGAAATGAGTTAACTTGTCAGTCTCGCATGGTAAGTCCTTTTTAACGGGTAATTTTGGCCCTGGTACGAGAGTATAACATGGAGCTTCTTTGTCTGTGTACCACAAATATCTGGCCCGAACATCAAACTGCAGAAAGGAAAATGCAATATAAGTCAATAATTAACATTTAACAGATGCTCTAAAATTTAAATGGCGATCAATTGAAAAATATAGATTGACAGCGATAACACATGATGTATCTATGAAAAAAACCTGTAAGGTGTGTCCCTGCTGAACTTCTTCTGGTTGACGTAATTGGACATGAGTTTTATGTAACCCCCTCCACACTCGATGTCCTGCTCAAATTTCACAGAATACTGTAGGACCAATGTCCTGCCTTTGTTACTAAATTCAGGAATCTTGGCTGATATGGCAGAATGCTTAGCATCCACTGCTGTCTGGATACCTAGAATTAATAAATAAAATACTCTTCTTGTATTAAACGATACTTGATACTATAACAAAGAATCTTTTTGTGTACAAAAGATAACGTACTGATCTGCTAGCGTTATATTCAACGCAAAATGAAACACATATTGGTAAATCACATAACATATCTCAAAAAAACAAAAAAGAAACAGTTCAACCTTTATCATCTGGGTCACCCGCCCATTTCCCAGCCGTATGTTTAAACGTTCCCGCTTTGCCTTCAGAACTCTTCCAATCGGATTTCACCCATCGGCTTTGCCACCCATCTTCACTCATAGAAAACCAATCATGCCATCAAAAATTAGCAAATTTTCAAAAATAAGTTATACCTCAGCAACCATACACTGACAATCTCACAGTCGGGATCAATACTCAAATATAGTAATTATTGGAACATTAGAAATACAACACATCAACAACATAACACACAATTAATTTATTCAATTAACAAAAATTTAAATTTGTACACCAACAGATCAGTTCAAAGCTGACAACCCTAGGAAGCTAACTTGTATCAAAAAATCTCAGCAACACAAAAAAAGGTAAAAATTTAATTCACTCATATTTCTGGAGGATAAAATTAGATAAAAAACATCAAAATCCATTGAAATTGATACTGATTGAATCTACCTTCAAATCTCTCCTCGAAGAAAATCTCAGCTGCGGAAAAGCGAACCAAAAGCGAAGCTAAAACGGCGACATACAGATGCAGCTGCGCCATTTCTGAAGGCTTCTGCTTTAGTGAACCATTTGCCGTCTTCAGCTTCTTGCTCACTGATCGAAGACTGATGCTTTAATAATCTTACTAAGTGAAAGAGCCCCTCGGTTATGACTTATTTACGCTTATGCCATCGAGTCGTCGCTCAGCGTTGACTTGACTTGACTCACCACGCATTGGTGATTGGTGCCGTTTAAATTTTGTTGTGTTGCTATTAGTCCTCCAAAGTCCAAAGACTGACCCCATTTAGGAGTTAGCCTCACCACGCATTGAAAATTTCACATTAAGTGGGCCCCATTCAAATGCTTTGAACGAATTTTGTCAACCAGGAAAATTGAAGGAAATCAGATGCTGTCTATTTTCATCTGGTTTGATGGAGCAGCATTGCTTTATGTCCTTAAAAACAATCTAAGCATGCAACATCCAGTAGACCGTGTACTGACTACTGAGTAGGTTATACACTTGCTTACACTTTACAGACTCATTGTGGCAGGGATGCTATATGACTCTGAAGCTTTGATCGGCAGGCGGCAACAGTAATTTGACAGAATGGGAGGCTATTGTGCCTGCTTACAAGTATATGCTAGGAAGGGTTTCTGGGTAGTTTAGCTACTTGATCTGACTGAGTCGATTGCAAATACAAGTTCGTCAAATTTAGCCCCCGTGATTTCCTTTACAACTTTGTTCTCTTTCAGTATCTTGAATGTAGGGACAACTCTAATTCCAAGTTCTTTGGCCAACGGCTGTGCACGAAAGCATACATGAGAATATGAATGAGATTTTGAGACATGTCAAGTGATAAAAATGTTATGAATTCAAGCTTGACTGCATACCTTATTTTCTTGGTTACAGTCGAGTTTAAGGAAAACAACATCTAGGTACTTCTCAGATAATTCTTTAAATTTTGGAGCCATCACTTTGCACGGTCCACACCTACACATCACCGTGTAACACAGAATGTAATATTAAGAGACATGTACTGGTGATTTTTCAATAGGAATGACTGCGACACTCAATACAGATCATTAATATGCCAAACATACTTATCTGTATACAGTTATTACCCTGCCACATTATGCGTTAAGAATGTAAGACTTCAACCAAAAGGTTTCTCAATACAATGCGATATACTAATCTAAAATATTTTTCAACTCCGATGCAACTTAATTCCACACGTAAGACTTAACAAGTTCCACACGTAAGACTTAACAAGTGTATCCTACCAATTACAATCAAGCTTCTTAGAAGTGATCAACACTAGCATTTTACGCGCATTCCTCTACTTATCTCCTGAAATATTCCTTCTGTTTCTACAAAACTATATATCCTAATGAGATGTTAAACTTAGTTCAAATTAGAGCTTCATCTAACTATGAAATCAGCAGAACAACTAAATACTAAACCAATCAATCAATTTCCACAACTTGAATCAACAAATTGAGTTTCGAAGAGAAAACAGCAAGTGAATCAATTACCACTGAGTGTACATATCAAGTACAACTGTTTTATCGCCAGCGGATTCGACGATCGGCCAAAACGAATCCTTATCAACCTCCGTAACCTTCCCTACCACTGCCTGAAACGTCGTCGGTCCGACACAGCAGCTTATCGTCATTCGCCTCACTCTTCTCGGTCTCGGAACCATATCTACAGACCTCCGATCGCCGCTTGAAGACGACCGTAGAAATGGAGCAGACGGAAGCAGAGGAGTGGTGGAGAGATGGAGAGCCATTGCTTTGCCGCGGTTCAGAGAAACGCTGGTTTGGGTTGCTTGCAGACGGAAGAGTGAATGGATTGGACTGAGAAAAAGACAGGGATGCCCTTGAGTATGTGTAATCGATGTTAATGAAGGAGGGTAATATGGTAATTTGGATTGTGGAGGTGTTCGAAATTGAGGCTGAGATGAACTTGAATTGTGTGGCTGATGGAGGAGAGAGACTTGGGAGATAAGGATCTTTAAAAGCATATTTTAGTATTATTCGTCGAGAGTTCAGTTTCGGAAGGATATTAAGTATTTGTAAGATGGTTGGACGAAATTTCAGTTGGTGATTTGAGTAATCTGAAGGTAGAGATTAAAGTTAGTTTTTATTAAAGTTGATGGTTGGATTTGTGAAAAACACGGGGGAGGTTTTTTTACTTTTAATCTCATTCGTTGGATTTATAAAAATCAACGGTTGAGATGTTGTCCCTCCGTCTTACAAAACTTTAGTTGTCTCCCTAAAATCTTTTCCAATTCGTCGAATATGATAGTATGTTTTTTATTATCATGGATATATTTTATTGGAGAAAAGTTGAAGGATGATCGTTTAGTTTTTGTAAGACGGTGAGAAATGAACTCAACGCCAAATCTGACGTATGATATTTGAATTTAAATAACTGTCAAAATCAACCGCATGTGTATTTACAAATCTAAACGCCTAATTTAATAAATGATCAATTTTGATATTAACCATCAGATTAATTAAATCAACGGTTGAGATTAGATCATTTCGTCTTACAAAAATATATTTTCCTTCACAATCTCATTATATTTTATTGAATCATAAATATATCAAATTATGATTACAAAGTAAATATATAAAATACAAACGATTAGACAAAATTACAATGAACAAATGATCTTCCAAAATATATAATCTTTTTTATTACTAATTTACATAATAAACATAGTATAACTTAATGGGATGAAAGTGTTGGCCTACTAGGCTATTGATACGGAGGTTAGATTTGGCCGTTATATTTTTAAATCACGTTCGTTATATTATTAGTAATCAACGATTAATATTGTGTTACACTATCTCACATAATGATACGTGTCCTCGTTTATCTTTTCCTTATTTAAGCATGTTACTATTTTTTGCAACACCACAATTACATCATTGATAATTTTACTCAAACCTCATGCATTTAGTAGGTTAAAGATTACTTTGACAATTTCATTTCAAAAATTATCACTACCCAAAACATAAATTTTAATCAAATATTCATGCATTACAAAAACTCTTGAATTATATTTACTCACAAAATCACAATTTCTTTAACCGGGTCTGTTCCTCTGCGATATTCATGCACATTTTGCATTTGAACTTGAAGTGCTTGCTTTTTTTAGTAGTACTATTTATACATTTTAATATGTATTTATGGGGGTTAAGTTAAGACTCTCTCTCTCCTGACCATTCTCTCTCTACAAAGCTCCTTCTTCTCCGTTCGTTTCGACCGCCTTCTCTAGTTCTATGCGGCGAAGAGGAGTCTCAAAGAGGGTCATGTGGATGGTCTTCACCAGGGCGAGTGGTCGGCTGGTTCGCGGATCGGATTCTTCACCGCCGCTGCTGCTCTGTTTTTTTGGTCGGTGCTGTCGGCTGGTTATCTACTTCCGCTGCTGCTTCTTTTGGTCGACGCCTGTTCGTCCGTCTGCCGTTCATCGGCTGTCCGGGACATGCTCTGCTGCTGTGCGTCTGCTGCTCCGGGTCTGACTACCTCGGTCGGCTTTCTTGGTTTCTCTGCCTGTTGGTTTTTTGTGTGTTTTGTTGTTTTTTCTGGTGGCTGGCGCTTTTGGTCCGTCGTAGCTTGGATTGTGGTTTGCGCTGCGGCCGTCGCTGCCCTGCTGTCGTCTGTTGTTGTCTTGGCTCGTCGTTGGCGGTCTCCTTCGACTGTGTCTACTGCTCGCTGCCTCGCTGCGTATGCAGCGGTTGCAGCTTCTTCCTGCTCCCGAGCTGGATCCATTGTAGCTTGGGTTGCACCTTTTCCTCGCGACCGTCATCTGTGGAGGCGATGGGGCCGTCAATGGAGGTAGTACTGTTTGCGCCGACTAGGCTGCGCCTGGTTTTGCATGGAGTCTCGCGTGGCATGCTCTCAGCGTTTGGCGTGGCTTGCGTTCCATTGGACGCGTGTCCAACCAATGTCCCAGCTTCTGCCTCCTGCGCCACGTCATCCAGTCTTGTTTCTATCTTCCACGCGTCCTCCATTTAAAATTGGTCCGAGTTCGATCTTTCGGGCTTCGGTCTATTTTTTCGGGTACTGAGGCTAAGTACCTCGTCCACAATATGCTTAGTTTAATTTTATTCTATGTTCGGGGTCTCCATTCGTTTGTACGATTGAGACTAAGTCCTCTTTATGTACCTTTTGAGCCTTGTGCTCTTTCTATCAAAAAAAATATGTATTTATGCATTTCACAAAAAAGACAATTTTTTTAGAAAGATTAAACGAGTAATGGATAGTAAGTGATCATTTCTTTTCTTCGAGTTCGGATCATGAGAGACATTAAAGTTTTGTAAGACATGAGGATATCATTTCAACTGTTTATTTTGATTGATCTGACGGTTGAAATTAAATTAATTTTGAATTAAAATAGGTGATTGAATTAACAAAATACATGGACGATTAAGAATGACATTATCAATATACCGTTGAATAAATAAAAATCAATATTGAAATGATGTCATTCCATCTCACAAAACTTGTTTATCCTCCAAAAACCTTTCCTCTTTCTCTTATAACCTAACTTGCAATGCCTGTTTTGTATAATTGAAAATAACTAAACAAATGCAGCACACTTACTAAAATGGTGAATATACAACTAAAAAAAGAGTGACGAGAAGACATCAATGTCACAGTTGCAGCTCATGACTTGAACACCAAAACCTCATCTTCTGTTCACTTTCATTAATTTAATCATTATATAAATTTGAGTGTTTGTTTTGATGGATCTTCGGATGCAGAAGCTGCTGCTACTGCTGCTTGTAATCGGTTTGCAAGTATTAGGGTTTTTCTGTTCAGCAAATTTGGTGCTTGACGTCAAGCATAAATTCGGCGGTAGGAATAAAGGGTTAGCTCAGCTCAGAGCTCATGATGCTCAACGACATGCTAGAATGTTGTCTTCAGCTGTTCAGCTCCCTCTTGGTGGCAACGGTTTGCCCTCTGCTGCTGGGTCGGTCCCTTTTCTTTAGAAATTTTGCTTTGTATCATCATTTCAATTACCCTACAGAAGTTATGTTCCAGTTTGTGCTTAGTGGCATCTCGTTACCCTAAAGTAGCAAGCTTTATTCAGATTCGTTTAAAACGGACTAGATGAAGTCCAAATCGTGTGGATTCTTGTTATCATCTAGTGTCGTTATTGTATCTTGCGTATTTTATTCAGGCTGTACTTTGCTAAGATTGGACTAGGGACTCCCTCTCAGGACTATTATGTTCAAGTAGACACAGGGAGCGACATTTTGTGGTTAAATTGTGCTGGTTGCACCACATGTCCGACAAAGAGTGACCTTGGAGTAAGTTTTGATGCTCACGTATCTTTGAGTTTTTGAATACCAGAGTGTTCTCTTATCCTTTTGTTTATGTTTATTTTACAGCTGCCGTTGAATTTATTTGACCCGTCAAGCTCTTCAACTGCAAATAGAGTTGCATGTGATCAAGAAATGTGTAAGATTTTGAACTACGGTCGACAGCTTTCAGGATGCAAACCTAATTTGGCCTGTCAATATAGTGTTATTTATGGAGATAGTAGCTCAACTCAAGGATATTATGTTGAAGATATTATACAACTTAACCACGTTAGTGGAAATTTCCAAACTTCGCTTACCAATGGGAGTGTGGGATTTGGGTGAGTATAAGATTTTTTTTCTTATTATATGAGATGCATTAAGCTGACTGATTACTGATCTGCAGTTATATTTAAGTCTGCCTCTCCTTATCTCTCTTTATTTTATGTCTAGCTAAGTTCAATATCAACTCATATCAATTAAATTTCGAAATATTCATGCATACTGTACTCAGTTTTTGGCTATATGGACCTGTAACTGTATAATTGTGCATACCATGAATGTTGCGGAAGCCATATAAATAACCCTTATCGCCGATAAGAAGTTACATTAACATGATCACTTGCTGATAACCTTCCATCCGGCAGGTGTGGGAATAAGCAGTTGGGGACTCTTCATAACTCCGACGCAGCAACCGATGGAATACTTGGCTTTGGGCAAAGTAATTCATCAGTTATTTCACAGCTAGCTGCTTCTGGAAAGGTGAAAAAAATATTTGCACACTGTTTGGACAGTGTGGTTGGTGGTGGAATCTTCACCATCGGACAAGTTGTGCAGCCAAAAGTGAACTCAACTCCATTGGTACCAAACCAGTACGTGTCTATTTATTTTCTAGTCTCTACTGTTGCCAAAAATAAAGCTAAATTGGTCAAGCATCAGATAGATTTCGAAAAAGTGATGGATTTTTTTATTACCGGATAAGTATTAGATATATTAGTCCGAACAGGCACAGATTATTAGTTATTACCCTCGGCTTACGATTCCTTCTTCCCCTTGAAATGCCTAAGGATTTGGTATTCTCCTTTATCACACTGATCAATTTGATTATGAGTTACTGTGTTTGCAGTGTACTGACTTTTAACTGCATAACGCAAGATATACTGCTTGCATATCGACAATATTTGTTAACAACAATCGTGATCATTGTTTCATGAATTATATTAGGGCACATTACAATGTAATTTTGAAGGCTATCGAAGTGGGTGATGATGTTCTGCAACTTCCCACAGATGAATTTGACACTCAAGATCAGAAAGGCACTATAATTGACAGTGGTACAACTCTGGCATATATTCCAGAAGAGGTTTACGAGCCACTAGTCGCCAAGGTATGCTTTTGATGTGTTAAAGTTACTTTAATAGAACTTGAGGAGCTACCTGTTTAATTGTTTGTTATATTTGTAAATGTTCCTTAGATTATGGCTCGGCATACGGGTTTGAAGCTACACACCATCCAAGAACAATTCAAATGTTTTCTGTATAGTGATAAGTAAGATTTCTGTTGATATTTTTTCTAGAGCTGAAGTAATAGAATTTTACTGAGCTAATGCATTTTTTATTTTTCAGTAACATTAAATTTACAGAAATTGAGCAAAAGTTAACAAAGATTATGTTTTTATTAGTGTCCTAATTATTAATCAAATGAAGGAACTCATTGCCCTCTTTTCATGTTCTTGCTTTTTTGGTTTATGTCAGTATCGATGATGGGTTTCCTGATGTGACTTTTCATTTTGAGAATTCACTTACCTTGAGAACGTACCCGCATGATTATTTATTCCAGGCTCGTGCGAGTAATGTAAGTATTCTTTCACTTTCCAATTCTATATTTACTGTTAAAATTGACCGATTACACCTCACATGCTTTTCTGAGAAGCTTGCATCCCAATAGACATACAAATTAAATTTTCAGGGCCATTGCAAATTTGCAGAACGATTTTTGGTGTTTGGGTTGGATGAATGGTGGCTTTCAAGCAAAGGATGGTACTCACACTATCCTCTTGGGAGGTATGAGTTGAACTAGACTTGACAAAAACTTCTTATTCCAGAGAGTATTATTAGCAACCAACTTACTGTGTGACTGTGTTCGGCACACAGATGTGGTGTTATCAAATAGGCTTGTGGTCTATGATTTGGAAAAACAAACTATTGGATGGACTGAACACAACTGTGAGTATTTGTTTTGTATATTAGTCTGTCTTTTCTTGGAATTAAATCTCATAATGTTATTAAAGGCATGCACCTGCAAACTCCATTTCAATGATGTTCAGGTTCCTCGAGTATAAAGGTGAAGGACGACCAAACTGGGGGAACATATTCAGTAGGGGCAACGAACCTGAACGCAGCTTCCATAACATGTGGACAAATACCAATGTTTTTGCTGGCACTGATCACGTTACTGCACATGTTTCGTACATTCTCCACCTGAAATAAGCTCTCCCATTAGATCTTATGTCATACGGTGCACATGCTCAACTTACCTCCTTTCTTACAACAAGTGATTCATAGTATCAATTCCGTGTTTATGCCCATTGTCTACCTTTAGGAAGGAAAAGCGAAAAGCTGGATACACACGGCATAGTTTTTTAGAAACCTATACAATCCCAGAAATTTCTTTTCATGTTATGAGACAGTAGATACCCTTGTATGTAAAACTAATTGATTTCTTTGTTTATTATGACATTGTTGATACAGTTCAATTCCATTGAAAGCTATAGATTACTCAAATAATGCTTTGACTTGTTCCAAAGTCAATATGTTGTGGAAGCTACAACAATACAAATAGCTACATAAGCAAGGGTGTTGCCAAATGGTTGTAATTTAATTCTCTTTTTCAAAAGTTTGGAATTTTTTTTATCAATAAAAAGTCTCACTCATTTTCAAATTGCTTTAATTCAAAATGTGCAAAAGGCAATGAACAAACATCCTCAATGGCTAAAAACATTTTATTACAAAGGAGAGTGACTGGAGTTATTTACATGATCCTCAGGTAACCTGACAAGAAGGGAGACAAACTTCGGACAGAACAGGCCAGTGAGGCTCACATCTGGCTCTTACCCCCTGTGTTTTTCTAGTTGCCAACTGTGAAAGACTACAACCCTTTTTGAAGTAAATATAGAGTGAGAACAAGGTGGTTTTGCTAGATCATTATTTCTGGATATTTGTGTTTTCACCCTTCTTCCTATTTTCATCGTCTTCCACGACAAACTTTGGCATTGCCATCAGCGTGTTCTTACGTGAAACACCCTCAAGAGCTGACCAATCAATTTTTGATTCAGATGGTGCATCATCTGCTGGAGAGAGATCTTCATCGTTCTCATCAATAGGGTCTTGGGGTCGGACAGTTCCTGAACGAGGTAAAGTGCTTGGGCCTGAAGGGTCTCTGTCAACAGCAGCATCGAGCATGGAGATCACGTCTTTTGGTTTGTTGTTGGCATGAACTGTGGTTACATTATCTGAGTTTTTGTCAAAGAAGAAGCACACAACAGCACAATCGTCTACTTTAGAGGTAGGGGTATCTGTACTTCCAAGCTCTAACAGCAGACTCGACAAGAGTCCTAGCTGCTGAGGAACGTGCAGGGGCTGTTGCAACAATATCCACGACTTCCTTATTAGTAAGAACATCCCAGATCTGTAGAAACAAAAGAAACATAATTGAAGCAATTTTTGCACACTAAAATATGGCCGTTCGAAATAAAGTTTCAACAAATGGCAGTATCTTACGCCATCAGTAGCAAGGACAACAAACTCGTCTTTGTCAGTGAGACGTCTGTGAGAAACTTCAGGCACAGAGATGAGTCCAAACTCCTTTAGACAAAAATCACCAAAAGCCCGAGCCATGGCAAGTCCAGGCGAATCATGATTTGGAAGCCATACCCTGGCCACATCTGGTTCATCCTTGAGGGCAAAAACACGACCTCTGCATCTCTGAATCCTTTCTGATTCAGCTGCAAGGTAAATGTAGAACAATAAATTATGCTACACACATAATTATATTGGCTGGAAATCTGTTAAATAGATAGCATTGATCCTTTAACTGCCATTATAAAACTAGAATCTCTTGACAAAGGATAAATGAGTAGGTCATCTATTTCATATTAAACTGATTGATAAAGGGAAAAACCTACCAGGAAGGTTTGGTTTTAAGTCAACAGTCAACTGGACGGCAATTAGGCTGTCATCTGCATCTCTGGTACCTAGCACTGCTCTAGAGTCACCAACATTTCCTATTATAAGACTTCGGCCCTGTACATAATATATCATTTTTAGAGCCACTGCAGGGGCATTACATACTTATAATAAACTGACAAAAATGTTAGAAATGAATCAATATTTGTATGTAGTTTAAGTTCAAAATGCTTTAAAGGAAGATGAAGTTTCTCAGCATATTGAATCACTTATTGAAGTAATCGAATACCTGCTTGACCAAAGTAACAGCTGTTGTCCCGCTGCAGAAACAATCAATATTTGTATGTAGTTTAAGTTCTCTATCCATAACCCTGAAAGCTTTCAGAAATGAATCCTTTAGTAGGTGAAATAATTCAATATGCTCATCGATATCTTCTGTTACGAGAAGTGGTATCCTGGATTCATCTTCAGCAAGCACCGAGACTGCTTCTTCAGGTGCAGTACTTCCAGCATTATTTAGACTAATATCTTCAAGAACATCCCCACCTTTTGCATTTGCGTCCCACTGCGCAATTAGTTTTAAGGGAAGAGTATCTCTAACCCTCTTTGCAACCATGTGGCCGAAAGGTCCGTGGCCATCAAATACGCCGCAAAAAACTGTATGCTCCCTTGACCCAAAATTCTGTACATTAGAAAGAGTAAAGGGTGAAAAGATTAATCTAACATTAGGAAACACGAACAAAACACACAGATAATAGTAACATGTTGATAATAATGACTGAATGAAAAACTAGTCTTGCATAAAATTTTCAACAGTGAAACAGCGATTTAGTTTATAAAAAGGAACAGATGGCTAATAACCATGCAAAATTTACTACGAAGAAGATAGGTCTTTTCTCAATAACTGAATAGAACATCGGATTTCTGTTGTTCAAGAAGCATTTTGATCAGTCATATTTGAAGTATGAAACTCGATCTAAATATTAAAATATAACAGGTTTGCATGTTTATAAGGCCCAATGGAGCGAACACTGGCACAGACCACTGACTAGCTGTAATATTTAACTAAAAGTTGCGTAACATTTCATAAAAAATCACAACATTCAGTTAGTGGATAGTCAATAAATGACCAACAAGCAGCACTTCAACAAACCAGTTATCAATAAATTTTAATGATAATAACTCATAAGAGAGTCAAACCTCAGTAACAGTAAAATCTACATAAAGATAAGGTTAAATAGCATACAAAAACAAACCTCCCAAAAAATCATGGCATCCTGGTTGGTCCCTTTCTTTCCTTGCTGCGTAAAAAGCGAAGCTAATTCAGTAGATCCATTTAAAAAACAATCTATCAGGGACTCTATGAAGATAATCTTCATTCTGGTACTCAAATGAAGAATTCCTCGAGCCAATTTTTTTCCTAGTGGTTTTCCTCTTCTTGATTCCCATTGATGAGGAAGACGGTGACAATGGGAGAGAATTCCTGCTTTCAGCTGAAAAGCAGGATCCCATTCTAAGGGCTCTGACGATCTCTATCAGGCAATCCAGACCAGCTGTATTTTCAGACCACACGTGATTCTCCTGTGATGAATCCGTTACTAAAGACTTAGTAGAAACAAGCAAACATGCACTAATCTACAACGAGCCACTCCGAATCCTTTACAAGACTATTTACAATTTCACAACAAGCCTCTCCCACACCCTCCAAATATTCACAATTTTGTGACTCAAATCAACACAAATTGCCTAATTAGCGGCTCCCAGATGCAACCTGTCTGACCATTGATTTACTCACCTTCCCACTATCATCTCAGGGATTTAAATGATCAAACGATCCTACAACTGATTAGCTCCCAGCTGAACATCAAATGATGGCATCCAAAAACCAACCTGACAAGAACATCACTATTTCCACAAATCAAAATCCATCAAAATTATGAAACAACATACTAATCCACTCTTATCACCTCATCATAACAACCAATCACAGACATATAATCCCCAAGTTGCAACATTTACAATGACCCTAATTCACAAAATCCCATAACCAACAAATTCCAAATACAAAACCCACATCCATAAATCGAAAAGACATCAACTTTATCAAACCCCAATTCGAATCAATCGAATTAAACCACATACCCGAATCAGAAACACCCAAAACAAGCTCTTCAGTTACGGATCGACCATCCAAACAAAGCGGGTCTATTCAATCAACTTTTTTTAACTTTGCAGTGATTTGAGAAGATAAAGAAGAGCAGAGGATACGATGAATTAGCGGGAATACGAGGCTTAAAATAGCAAGCGGAAGCAGCCAGCTGTAGACTCGTTCGCTGGCTCAACGTTTGTCGGAGATGGATGAATCAAGGTGAGAACTTTGTAGAAGAGACGGACGACATGCAGATGCGAATGTCTTTATATAAACAGAGTTAATGTGTGAACAGAGTAGAGAAGATGGAACGAGCGATCAGCGAAGGAAATGATGATGACGACGTTGGAATTCGAGCGCGTGTGAAACTGTTTTCAATTATGCGCGTGGATTAGATCTAGGGACGTGTGGATTTATGTAAACTTCTTCACTTCATTTAAATTGAACCGTAGATCGAATGTTTTGAATTACTAGACCGGTCGGTCCGATCACTTCTAATTATATTTAGCTAACATATCAAGATTTATATATTTGTGAGACAGTAAGATATAATATTTACTTATAAATAACCGTCAAATCTAACTGCCACATATTTTTTACAAATTCAAACATCAATCTTAACAGTCTGATTAATCAAATAACCTCTGTTAAGATTTAGTCGGACAGTCTCACAAAAACATAACGTCCTTTAAATTTAACACTAACTAAGTCAAAGGTCTGATAGTGGGAGTGGACAAGTGTGAGTTAGTTAACGGATGTAACTGGATGCATCTACTGCTCCAAATGGAATGAATGATGAAGAAGATACCAATTGGATGAGTAGGGTGATCCAATGGTTATCTTTTGTTTGCTTTTTTAAATTGACATGTGCACAACAAGTGATCACTGTTTGCACAATTATTTACATTATTTTCTAGGTCTCAAATGAGACCATCTCTTTACTAATAAACTTACATTTATTAGTAACAAAACTCATCACACTGGATGTCATTTTCTGTACACTTCAAGTTGATATTTTGATCAGCACTTAATTCACAACCACTCGACCTAAATATATAAGCAAATCATACACAAAGTCTTTTTCGAGGGAATTCATGTGTTGCGAGTTGTGTGATGATAATCCATGCACCCGAGAAATTATGTGGCCTGGGTATTTCCAGTTCTGCTAATTTTGCAAGATTCTTCAAAAAAGCTCAACATGTATGATGTCTCTTGCATCTCATAAAGTGTGATTATTGTGTGAGGTAGACCCGTCAAAAATATCCGTTACCCATTACCCGCCCTATACCCGCCCGTTAAAATATCCGTCCATACCCGCCCATTTAGCTTAACGGGTTTACAATACCCATTACCCATTTATCACTCATTTAGTATAGGGTAACCCATTACCCATTTAACACCCATTAACACTCATTATTCATTTACACACTTAACACTCATTATCCATCCAATTATTTTAAGTTGTATAAATAAATATATAATTGATGAATCATATTATAAATTATTTTTTATAGTTTATTGATTTGCTCATATCTCACGTTTTGATTAACATATCTATTTTTTCTTATTTGATTACATTTTAATTTAACATACATATTCTCACGACATGTTCAACTATTTAGAACATTATTTATCTACTCATGAAATTAAGTTATCAAATAAAGCACACTTAACTTTTTTTACTATTTTTAAATTTTCTCAATTCTATTTTTAAATAAAATGAAATGAAAATTCAAAATAAATAAAAATAAAAATAAAAATAAAAATAAAAATAAAAATAAAAATAAAAATAAAAATAAAAATAAAAATAAAAATAAAAATAAAAATAAAAATAAACGAATATAGTTGGAGACTTGGAGTAACCGGGGTGAACAAACTATTTTAACTATCATGCAAAGGACATATATGTTCAATGGATAAATATGCTTAAACAGGTAAACGGGTATTAACGGGTAAACGGGCAGTCCATTATCCGTTAACACCCGCCCATTTAAACCCATTAGCTAAATGGGTAAGATGGGTAAAACACTCATTTACCCGCTACCCATTTAAAACCCGCCCGTTGCCCGCCCATTTACCCGTTTTGACACCTCTAGTGTGAGGTTCCTAAGCTTCATCCAAAAAGTCATAAGTTGTTATTGCACATTTATTCCGCGGCCCTAAATCTTGCAAACAAAAAAGAACGAATCTTAAAAAAATGAGTCTGTCACACTATGATGATGTGATCGTACATGATTAACCTGATTTGCAGGCTATTGCGCTCAGCCATGATTTATATCGTGCACACTCGAAGAACAATGACTGAAGTTTTTCGTTCCAAAAAAACATACCTTTGGTAAAAGAAAAATGTTGGATACTATATTTTGGGCATACAACTGTCGTAAAACATGAGATATGTATTAAAAAGATGGAAAATGAGACGACCCTACAGATATCCCCATCACATTAAATAAAAATCAGACATGTTGGTACTACAAATAATTCTTAGTGTGAATTATTATACATTGCTAAACAGCATGGAATATTAATAACAAGGACACACCATGATACCAGAGAGGACGCTCTTGTTTGGGATAAATTGTCACTGGCCATAACATTGAAGGAGCTGTATTGAACTTAGTCCACACCATACAATATGGTCCCAACACAGTTGAAGAAGTAGGACAACCTGGGCTACCATTAACTCAAACATTTACATTACAATAAATAGCTAAACACCTTATATATATCATCATATCATGGCTGCTGCTGCTCTTATATATGATTAAGTTTTAGTAATTTTATATAAAGGTAAAAATCCAAGAGTACTTTCACACAGAGTCTTCCAATTAACAAAAACAAAACTGTGGAACTTAAGGTGACTTATTTATGTACCTTAATAAAACTATAGCGGACGAGTTGGACCAGTGTAAGTAGCTAAAGAAACGACTAACACATTTCAGCTGCAAGCCATTTTCACAATAACAATGTCCTACACAAAGGTAAAATGTATGTGAGATAACCTAAATTGATCACATGTAACTGTAAGCGGGGATTATATCACACATCACAAAAACATTACAATCTGTCATTTTTCATATATATTCACAATCAGAAAATAAAGCAAGATACCAATTCTTATGTACTTGGGAAAAACATGACAAGTGCATCAATAAAAAACTGACAGTTTCTTGTTTTATACTCCCTCCATCCCCATTTATTTGTCAAAAACACAAAATATACAAATTTTAAGGTAGAAAGAAGGTATTAAATGTATGTTGAGAATTAATGGTTTATAACTATATGAGTGAAAAAGTAGAATGTGTGATTGATGTAAAATGAAAGAGGACAAACTTAAGGGACACCCAAAATGAAAAGTGGACAAATATTAAGCGACGGCGGAAGTAGTATATTAATAAAAATAAGTCCTCTGATGTCGACTCAAAGATGCACAATTCAAGCACAACCATACATTCCACAAATCTCTCATGTGATCAGAACACTTCACTCCTAGAAAGATCATAGCCAAGAACACAAAGTTCAGCACACCAGATATCACCAAAAAGACAAAATTCCATTCAGGCACGTTGAATTTATATTCACTGAGATTTCACATCAATATGTACAATCAAAGTCACAAAATGTTAAAAAGGAAACTTACTGATTTATTGATGCATCACTTTCTACATTCCTAAACTTGGATGGAATTAGGAGAAATTAAAAAAAAGAAGGAAAAACCCTAACTTGCAACTTGGTGTCCTTGTCGAATCAATCAGACGGATTTGGATCCGATAATGCGTTGCTCTTTGCTGCAAGGGTAAAATGATATCGTTTAGTATTTTTTACTATAACCTTACGTAGTTTTGATGATACGTATTTTTTAGTTCGCATTAAATCAGAGAGCAAGCCGCATCGTTGACTTTTTCTTCTTTCTGAAACGACTTAGTTTTGATTGCATGACATTCCGAGTCAAAACGGTGTCGTTGCACACACTCATCATTTGCTCCGCCAATCTTCAAATCTCACATTTCCACTAATTCCACCGATCGATCTCCGATTCGGCTTCGTCATCGTCAGTTATGGGAGACGCGCCGGACGCTGGAATGGACGCTGTGCAGCGCAAGCTCATGTTTGAGGATCAGTGAGTTCATTTCTTTATGCACCGATTCTGCATCACGCTATTCGATTTTCGTTCTGTTATTTGTTTTAGGTTTTTGATTCGTATTGGAATTGTGCGTCTGAGCTTCGTTCGATTTATTGATTAAGATTTAGGATTAAGATTTCTTAGCAGCAAAAGCTGATACAGTTTGCAAATATGATCCGTAATGAAGAAACTTAAAAATTTGATTTGTGAAAATTATTTTTATGTTTTTGCATACAAAAATACATTTTTATGTAAACACGGACATTTGGAAGAAAAAAAATTAACACAGTAATATTTTCTTTGGTGTCGCGGAACTCAATCCCGTCTTGAAGGATGGTTAGTACTGGTTTATATGTGTTTTTCACATTTGCAGATGTATATTGGTGGATGAGAATGATGCTGTGGTTGGCCATGAATCTAAATACAACTGTAAGTATTAGATTTAAAATTAATTGCTACATTTTAGGGGCATAGCGAATTGAACTTCTGGGAATTGAATTGGATCTATTGAGGACAATGATATAGAACTTGAAACAGTCACGGTTTGTCTGAACTTCCTTAAAGGTTAGTTGTGAATCGGGGCTACAGAAATATGGCTTAGATGCTATTGTTTTCAATGGTGTAAACTGTAAACTATTGTAGTAGTGTAATTGTTTACACCATCAAGTTGAAGTATTGGACGTTAAGTTTTTTTCACCTACGCATCTCCCATGAGGCAGGTGGATGGGTTATCTTGATGAGGTGGTCCTGTGTCACAACTCACAAATACAGAATTCTAAAATATGCAAGTCAACTAGAGTTTGGGGATTTTTCTGTTATATATTAATTTTATGTCTCTCAAGTTGTTGTTATACATGGTATTTAGTTGGCTTTTAGTTCTTTTATATTTAATTTAAATTACATTTGAAATTGGCAGGTCATTTATGGGAAAATATTCAGACCAAGCATATGCTGCACAGAGCTTTTAGTGTGTTTCTGTTCAACTCCAAGTATGAGTTACTGCTTCAGGTATGCAAACTTTAACTGTTTCACCTCACCTCATAATGGGAAGTTAAAGATATTTGGGCTTCAGTTATTCTTCCTGACGTAGTACTGGGATAATTTATTTATGTATAATGTATAACAAATCAAGTACTTGAACAGCAACGATCGGCGACGAAGGTTACTTTCCCTCTAGTGTGGACAAACACCTGCTGCAGCCATCCGCTCTACCGTGAATCTGAGTTAATAAATGAAAATTCTCTCGGTATGAGACTCTTACGATGAGTTACTCTTTTAGATTCAATGGGATAACAATTTGAAGTGATTTGACACCCACGAGCTTGCTAGGTGTGCGAAATGCTGCTCAAAGGAAATTGTTGGATGAGTTAGGTATCCCTGCTGCGGATGTTCCAGTGGATGAGTTTACTCCTCTGGGTCGTATGCTGTACAAGGCACCATCTGATGGTAAATGGGGCGAACATGAATGTAAGAATTCTTAATGCCGACCACATGTTTTTGTTTATTATGAAATCAGTCCTACAGTGGATTGTTTTTAACCCATCGACTAACCCATTTGACAGTGGATTACCTTCTCTTCATCGTCAAGGACGTGGGTGTTAATCCCAACCCTGATGAAGTTGCGGACGTCAAATACGTGAACAAGGACCAGCTGAAGGAACTTTTGAGGAAAGCAGACGCTGGTGAAGAGGGCCTAAAAATCTCTCCATGGTTTAGACTAGTTGTGGACAACTTCCTTTACAAATGGTGGGATCATGTTGAAAAAGCAACTCTTCATGAAGCAGCCGACATGAAAACTATTCACAAACTCTAAAAACCGCCTCCTCTCTGACGCATGTCATCCTTACACAGGTATCTCAATTCAATTAAGCTCAGGACTTGTCCGCTATTCTTGGCTATTATTCAAAAGTTCCATTCCCTTCTGGTTTTGCCATCTTAATAACTGTTTGTTCAATTTCTGACTGCTGTCCTGTACGTGTAGTTTTTCATGTGATTTGAGCTTCAATCAGAATGGTGTAGATTTTCAGCAATCGAATATAATCTTTTAAGTTTGCTGCTAACTTATTGTATCAAAAACAGTTTACTATGAATATTTTATAATTTCAGATACAAATTAGTTCCCAAGCAAATCTGCGTAGTCAATGCTGGCATTTAACGAGGTTAATGTCTTCAACATAAAATGTCTCAATCTTCTAAAAATTGAGACATTTAGAAAAAACTTAAGTTCATTTTCATCTTAAAAAGTGATAGACGTCCAAATCTGAAATTAATAAATAAAGATTAGGTTTGGTAATGCGATGAATGTAACTTTAGCTATTTTATTGCAAATCCCAGATTCGTTTGTGAGTCTGTGTCTGTCTCTATCCTATAAAAAAGCGAAAGAACAATTCATTCTGAAGCTCTCACTCATCAAGAATTCTTTACCCACAATCACATCTTTGATCTTCCTTCACGATTGAATATTGGGTACAATTCATAGAAATCGTATACAAAATATCTATTCTAATCATTTGAAGTTCTGGTTACAACAACGGACACCAACCCATAATCGACAAGCATTAAGTGCGCATATCTCTTTTGCATAGATGATTAACGAACTCTTCGTCCAGGACGACTCGAACTCGAGCGTTCTTAATTATTTGAGCAAGAACATGATCATCTGGCCACCACCCCTTCTTCAACATTCCTTACTATTGAATTTGAGGTAATTAAAGACTTGATCTTTGGCCGTGATTTCCAACGGTTCTGTAGATTAGTGATCTGGGGTTGTCATATTATCCGATGGGTTCATCGGAATTTGTACTTCTGGATCATAGTGTCTCTGATTTTATGCCTGAATGATCAGCATTTTACAAGTTGACGTAACTAAAGTTAGCCTTGATAATTTTTTCTGAACATTTTTATATCCTTACAGGGGCTAGCATCAAGATGGCTTTGGTGACAACAGCTGAAGTTTGTGACACCAATCAACCACTTCTCCACAATGGTGAACTTCGAGCTTTACAACCAATCTTTCAGATATATACGGCCGAAGACCAGCCTTTTCTGGTCCAATAGTCACACTGAAAGTATTCGAGCACAATGGTCTAGTTCGTGAATTTCTAGAGGAAAAAGGTGATGGTAGAGTCCTAGTCATTGATGGTGAAGGGAGTTTAAGATGCGCGATACTAGGAGGAAACCCCGTTGTTCAAGCTCAAAACAATGGATGGTCAGGGATAATTGTGAATGGTTGCATCAGAGATATTGACGAAATAAACAGCTGCGACATAGGTGTTAGAGCACTGGCTTCTCATCCCATAAAAGCTAGTAAAAAAGAGTTGGGGGAAAAACATGTGGCTATCACAATTGCAGGGACAAGAATCTTTGATGGGGAATGGATGTATGCTGATAGTGATGGAATTCTTGTTTCCAGAATGGACGTGGAGAGTCGGCTCTGATACCATCTGTAACGACCCGACCGGATCAGCCGATCCGGGCCGCTACAAGCCTAGCCTGTCCGAAATACATGCCACCCAAGCCCCCTAGGTCACCACAACCTAGGACCTTTATCTTAAAAACCATGGTACTTAGGTGACATGAGACTCGGCAGGTTAGCTTATCTAGCTAACTATCATTCTCATCCTGGTCGATGTGGGATGTTACAAACTATCTGTCTAAGTGTTCACTCCTGCTGCTACTCTGCTCACTCACATCACACAATTGCAAGGTACCTTAAGCAGGAAGCTAACCGATGTTGTCAATGTATCTTGTGAACTTGCTTGCTTTGAATAAATGCATCATGTTTACAGCAAATATGACATTTTTACATAACACTTGCATTACTCCCACCAAGTATCGCTGCCTTTCATTTCAATTTTCCGTATCTAGATGCTCTTATTACATTGACTATCAGAACCTTATGCACAACAATTGACTACAGTCGCGTCACACACACGTAGACCGTTTAGCCTCCATAGCACACAGACTCTGAGTCTCCAAACTCTTCCTCTGGGGAGTCTTCTCTGGAAAAGCAAATGCTAGAAGCAGATGACCCAAAAGTGGAAGTGTCAGTGAACATTCCTTGCATCAAAATTGCTTTCCTCTTGTTCCGATGTCTTTGCCATCTCCTATAAGCCTCAGATATATGTCTGTCATTGTCATCTTTTGTTTCATCAGCTTGCTCAATATGTTCAGTTGGCGTTGAAATTTCAATGGAAGGCTCCTCACTATCTAATGCCGCATGACGGCTGACATGAAATACTGGAAATATAACGGATCTGCAGCAGCAGAGGAGAGTAAGAAGGATGAAAGCAAATGTGTACATTGAAGCCCAGACACTAAGTGTCCATTTCCAGCTACGGATTAACTCTTTGTTCCAAGGGAGATGAGAATTCACTACTATTTCTGCTTCGTACAGCTGTGGAAGGTAAGAAGTGCCTGCTCTGGGCATTAATGTAACCCTTACGGCTCCTGATCTAGGACTACCTTCCTTGTGTCTTACAATTTCAAGGGCTAATGCCTGTGTTTCACTAGAGAACCCCAGCAAAAGAGGGACACCCATGGCAAGGGTTCGTGTGAGCCTGATCGGGAGACTTCTAAATTGCAGCATACATGGTTGACTTGAGCTTTTTATCACACCCCCTTCCACTGACATGAGCTCAGCAGCCAACTACAAAACAAAACAAGTATATGAGATACCAATTTATACGACAACTTTGCAGTTCAGGTCTGATAAAGGAAATGAACAAAGGGGGTGAGGGCTGAGAACACGAATATTAAACATTGCACCAAAAACTACACATAAGTTCCAGGACAGCACTTTCATAAGCAGACTGGCAGACAGCATTTTCACAAACATGAGCTAAAACAGCATCGATGTGATAATACAAAACAAAGTCATTAAAAACCATGAGGTTTAAAACTAAGAGCTAGTCCAATAACTGAACCACCAGTCGTCAGTGGTACACATCCAGACTTGATAATATCAGATCTCATTCATCCATAAGAAAATTAGCTCATATCAGAAATCCTCAGCACCCAATAAAAATATTAACACTTTCACAGCTCACACGAGAAATCTAGGTAGTGAAGTAGATTCCTTTCATCAAACATTTTAAAAATAAAAGGACAGCTTCATACCTGAAAAACACCAATATCCCTATTGTAATCAGATTCAGGCATCAACAGTACCAAGGACACATAAAAAGTGTGGCCGATAGGCATCCCCATTTTCTTATTCGTTGCTACCTTAGTGCTCCCTTCAAAGTCACCCCCATGAAAGGAAAACACAGCCTGAGGATTAACTGCAGTATAATCAAAATACAATTTTTCTTTCATAAGAACTGGCTCCTCAACCCAAAGCTGCACAAATCCAATACCAATCAAAGCCGCCAAACCTAACACCACAAACAGCAACATGCACACATAAGCAACCCCTAGAATCCCCAATCCAAGCTTCCTGAGCAATAAAGCACTGCCATGGGTGATGCTGGAGGGGACCTTGGCAGCAGCAGACTCCATGTTTTCCTTGGTTTGTTCTGCTTGGTGGTAGGAATCAATTATGAGAGAAGCTAAAGAGAAGAATGGGGCTACAAGGGAGGAGAGGCAGTAAAAAATCATGTCAGCTTGGATTGTGATTAAGCTCTGGAACCACTCTGGGGGCTTAGGGATGAGGTCACTGCTGCTACTTGTGTAGGTCATAGGTGGCGGTGGTGGAAGCGGTGTGGGGATGAATGGGGGTTGTTTTCTGAAGAGGGGTCTTCTTCTCATGGTTAGAGGGGGAATGAGGGTCAGATGATGGTTGACTCTGAATCTCCACCTGTATATAATTGCATGCACAAGGATGTGAGATGTGGTGGCAATGGCAACTCATAGGCATGGTTGCTTTTAACAATGACACGTGTTTCCTAAAGTTCTCCACCTACTGCAATTTTTAACAAGAAAAAATGTATCGCTTTCTTATCTATAGTGGAAACAAAAGCACATATGCTTTGCTTCTTGGCACACATTTCAATTGTCAATTCACAATGTGAGCTGCTGGACGTTGGCAGCAGCATGAAAAGTGCCTAAGACAACAAATAACTAGTTTCACAATTACAGCTTTGAAAGTAGATGAGAACATGTACATTTCAAATGCAAAATCAAGGAAACTGCTAAAACCATGAAAATCCCATTCAAAAGTGCAAAGACACAACCGTATGAGGGCATTCTTATTTCTTAATCAACAGTAAAAGTTTGATCAAATTCAACTGCATAAATATGAGATGCTAGAATGTAGTACAAATCAAGCATATTAAGACTTCGATCAATGACTACGTATGTGACTAATTTTCAACAGTCAGATGACATCCAAACCTTGCGCCAAGCAACGAAGCCAAAGAATAACAGAACTTTATAACGCATTGCACAAATTCTCTCAAGATAACTGAGAACTATCTTTTCTCACAACCCAAGCAAAATGCTTAAAATTTAACACTTAACTAAAACCATGACCCAAAGATAACATTCTACGAATCAAATGGAGACAATATCCGCAAAGTAACCTTAACTCCTAACAATCTTACAAAGTATATGATTAACAACCAACAAAGCTATGCAAAATTTGATTTCAATTCAATGAAATAATCTCAAAAAACACTTCAAACTCAAGATTCAGATACACATCAATAATAACCAAATTAACTTCTACCTTTCAATTTACTTACTTGCAACAAGGAAATATTCAACAAAATCACCTCTTTGATTTGCGATGTGAAGTTTCAATTGAATCTACAAGCATTTTAGATTCCGGACGCTTTATTTTATTTCGTATCTGCTTCGATTCTTGTGGCGGAGAGATCTTACAATGAGGACATTCGTGCCTTAATCGAGACCAACTGACCTTTTCGATATTTGAAACTTTATCTCTGGCACGGTTGGCCGTTCCGGAGGCAGAGGAATCTATTGCCGTGCGCCAATTCTTAATCGATGTTTTGGTCGGCATCGACGCCGATGGTGGCTGAGCGATCGGCGAGTTTAGGAATTTAGATTTATTTATTTATTTTAGCTTCAGAAATTTATTGAATTTTTATTAATAATCAAGTATGATTTTTTTATGTATATATTTGAATTTATTGCAGTATATGATTTCAATTGTTGATTAATAAAAATCGAGAGGCACAAGCTCAACAGTAATTGTATACAAGGTATTTGTTGACAGATTAAGGTTTACATGAAACCATTGTGACAATGAGGTCAGAAAACCTGGACACTGCTTTCAACGTGTTTGTAAAGAATTTTGTGTTAAGATCTAGGTGCAAAACTTATACAGGAGGGTAGAAGTAAGACGACAAGGAGAAGCACATGAAAAGCAAGCCTCCAACGGTGGCGACTGTGCGTTGAGAGATTTTTGACGCCAGCATGCTTCCACCAACTACTGCTAATGATGTGCATAAAGTGTGACCTATTGTTGCACCGATTGCTACTCCAACTGCATTTTTGTGTGTTGCAAGCTGCAAAAAGGATGATATGGTTAAACACGATTGTCAAAAAACCCGCGCAAAAGTATTGTCAAAATGATCCCATGAAGGTTCTTTTGTTGAATGGCAAGACAAATGTTGTATATAGCAAAAGGAAAAAACAGACAGTTAATATAAATCTTGCTAGAAGCATTTGGAACAGAGAACAATAATAGAAAAAAACAAATTTGAGGATTTTAAGGATAAAAAGCTTACAGCAATTGTAGCTATCTGACTACGATCTCCCCACTCAGCCAAAAATGTCAATATAAACGACTGCACACGAGGAAAGCAAACATGAATAATTAGGCAGACAGCATTACATTTTAAGAAAAGCATTAATCTGACTTGTCAAAGTTAATTCACAAATCCACTGGGCTGTGGCCACTGACCTACAGTACTTTAGTCTGCAGTGAACAATGATGTTGTGTTGTACTTACCTCAAGGAATATTGGTGTAAGAAATCTTGATAAAAACCGACGATAAACTGATTTCCCTTGATTAGACTCAAGTTTCTCTTCCACCTACACAAGGTTACATAATTTTATAATACAAACTCCCAAAAAAGGTGCCAAATACTATAAATAAAGGAAGGAATACATTGTCGACTTGAATCCACCACAACAAGTTGTGGCCAGTAATTATTTACCTCTTCAATTTCTTTCTTTTGGGATCCTTTTGGGTCTGATCGCCAAGCAATGTAGAGTAATCGCAATCCAAAGAATGCATACAAGACTGGATGAAGTAAAAATGTTAACGTGTTTGCCTCGATTAGATTTAAGCAGTACTTCAACGTAACACATACTTGTAGCAGCACTGTTAGTGTGCTTCCTGGATATTAAATTAGGCACAATCCTACCAAGCGCAGTTGAGAGTACCTATTTTCAAGCACCAAACGTTAACAACTTTTTTACTATATCCAGAAAAAACGAATCAGGTTCAGGTCATCTACGTCCACTACATTCCCATCCATCAAGCAATGTAAAAACACACTAATTTACTTACCGTCATCACAATCAAAGCGCAAAGAGCGCCAGAAAGAACAATGGCCTTGGGGTGACGCATTGCCATAAGAGCTGCAATAATAAACGTCTCGTCTCCAATCTGCCACCAACATTTTAACATACCACATCAGCTCATCTCGTATTAATTCCAAGACCAGACGCATAGATAAAGAAAGTACCTCAGTAACTAAGATCATAGAAAAACTAGCAAATAAAGCATCAAAAATCCCAAGACCAGACGCATCCGAACCAAGACTCGAATCCCCCCATTCCGACTCATTCTCATCTTTCGCATCACCATTACTCACCTTCTCTTCAACAAATATCTAAAACCAACAGCCTGTCATTACTATTTCCATTAAAATAACCAAATAAAAAACAACCTAATTGACATTGAACACTCACTTTACTCTTCCTGCCAAGATCCCTAATTTCAGAAGCGGACAGCTTCGATTCATCACTGCCTGATTCCTACAACACAAAACAAACTCAGATGATGAACAAAGGAAAGATTCTGATTTGGAAAAAAAATTGAATAAAATCTACCTGAGCAAAAACAACAGCGGAAAAAACGAGGAAAAAAAGGGCAAAATAGAAAAACAAGCGACTGATCCTCGAAGGGCAGGAACGTATGCTCATTGCGGAAAAAGTCGGATGAGCACGAAATTAGCGAGAAGATGAGATCTGAGATTTTTACGAAATTGGGTGAGATAGCTGCAGCGCTTTTCAGAGCAGGAAGGTCGTGCGCCTTTTCTTTTCCGGGTCGGGTTATGAGACGGGCGGGTGGTTTGATTTGAAGACCCAATTAGGATATTTTACATTGAATTCTGAATCGTATTAACTATTAAGTACAAGAAGGTTTATATTTAGAGAATGATCATGAAAAGTAAGAGTTAGGTTATAAAATAAAAGTAAAAAATAAATCTTATTCGTTTATTTGTCTCAATCCTACGATTCCTTTTAACCATTGAAAATATTTAATTTTAATATTCAAAGGATATCATTGTCACTTAACTAATAAAATATTATCATTCTCAATTTTTAAAATTCCAATCATAAAATTTAATTAATAAGTATATTTAATTTCAATGGTTGATAACGGTTAAAATTAATAAAAAATAATGTTACGCTAGGGTTAAAATTAAAAGAGACATTATGTTTTTGTGGGATAGGTTGGTTTGATTAATTTTAACCTTTTGTGCAAGTTGTTGGATTTGCAAAAACACGAATTTGAAAAATTATTAATTAAGTCTAAATTTGATTCGTTAAATTATTAATAATCAGCGATTGAAATTATGTCTCGCCATTTCATTAAAAATATCTTCTTTAATCTTTTCCCGTCACTCTGGATTCTAACCTTTCAAACAAGAACATCCACTCTCATTATAATTTATTTGAAAGGAATCAAATTATTTGTTCAACATTGCTGCCAAAAGCTTCCAGATAGAATTAAAAGCAGTCAACAATGTGTTTTTGTTTTGTCACTAAATTAGTCAAAAGGAACTTTCGTCTCATTTTGTTTTTGATGCTTTTAAACGCATTGTGGACTAATTTTTTAGCTTTCTTTATTTTTTGCATTATTCAATTTGAGCTTCAAAAAGTTTGAAGAAACAGGTGGATTTGCGAAATTTAGTTTAATGGTTGATATTAAAATTAATTTTATTAAAATTACAATTGAATTTACAAAAATAAATAGTTGAATTAAAAGATATTTTTACTTTTAATTTCATCCGTTATATGATTTTAAATCAATGAATGAAATCGTATTCTATGATTTTTTCTCGTACTCTATGACGAAAAGTAATTTATTAACTCTTTAATTTTATTTATTGTGTAAAAAAATGACAAAATATCCTCGTTTATTTAGTATTTTGTCCAGTCCAGCCAGCATCACTTTCCACTCCCCCATTGGTAAGTGCCAAACCAAACCCTTTATCACCAAATTTCTCCAAACCCCACTTTCTTCACTCACTCCCTCCGTGCCCCTCCACTATTCTCTCCCACATTTCAACTCCTAAACCCACAATTTCACAAATCCCAGAAAACCTAGTAACCACTTCTGAGTTCTATCAAACATTGATTTTTTTTCTGGGGTTTGCGAGATTAGCACCAAGTTGAGAGCTTTAGGGCAGAATGGAACCAAAGATTCTACCTTTTTTGGTTTTGATTTCTGTTCTCACACATTCATTACAGTCCCTAGATGTTGAACTAACACCCCCCTCTTCTGTAACTCCTTCAAAAATGGTACTTTTTGTAAAAGATGCAATCTTCTGTTTAATTTGTTGTGTAGTTGATTAAAATTTTGTGTTTTTGGCCTTTCAGGCAGATGGGTCTGAAGAAATGGTTCCAGTGATGGACGAGAGTGTGAAGAGGATGGAGCTACATGGAATGTTTAATTTGAGCAGCATCAGCAGGAGGAAGCTAGGGAGCTTTCAAATATGTGCTCTGTGCACTTGCTGTGGCGGTTTCGCAAGGGTTTGCATTTCTTCGCCTTGTTGCTATTCTATCAATTGCCACATTCCAAACAGACCCTTTGGATATTGCTCTTTCACTCCCAGGACATGTAATTGCTTTGGATGCCATCTTTAATTAGCCAATATGCTTGATCGGTATTATGCTATTGGAATCTTATATATGTATCTATATTTGATGCGGCGGTGTGTGACCGTGCTTGGAAGTGTGACATGTTTGAGATAAGAATTAGGAGTGACTTGGGTTTAGAGGACTGTTTGTATTTGCTAGGTAAGTTCTTGCTACTTGCAGTTAGTCTTTCTTTCTCAATTATCCTCAAATTGGGTTTATTGAATCTGCTAGTAGCAACTGCTTGCTTAGAAAGTACAGCTCCAGTAGTAGAGCTGCGGAACGGGTGTCTGTTGTTTTTCTTTTTCGAGTTCTTGCAATATTCCTATTGTGTTCTATGGAACAGTTTACTTTCAGTCATAATTCAAATATATATCAACACATGTTCAATGCATTAATGCTATGTTAGCAACATCTCATTTTGTTTTGGCGTACTGTTTTGTATCCTTCTGGATTTGGTCCATCTTGAAGTCAACCGTCATATATTGTTACTGAGTGTGATTGATTGTTAAGCATTTGAATCAATTTAGACAATGCCCGTATGTGAGTCTATTTGATCTTAGCGACATTGTAGATTTGAGTTGAGTTCTGAGTAAGACTAGTTTAGGAGAAGGTATCGTAGGAAGTTTTCTTGATACAGGGTATCGTAGGAAGTTGATGAAGCAAGGAAATCATGGCCAAGATTCATAGGAGATTGTGTATGGTGTTTTTGTTGGGATACGAATGCAAGCAAAGGGCAGCCAACTCATAGTCATAGCTCATAAAGTAGTTGGGAACTGGGGCAGATGCAGTTAAGCCCTTTAGCTACTACTATCCCCCAATTATAGTGATCAATGTGATACATTATTGCTCTTATTTTTGCCACTCATACCTTCAATCTTATCCCATTAGAGACCACATTGTTGATCTAGCAATGGCTTCCAAAGGTGTAGTATTTGTGCAAGATAAAGTTGAAGACCACCTTTTTGATTAATAAAGTTTGCATAGAAAACATGCATGGGGTGATGGGAGAGTGGCTTCAAGAAAGCCACTTTTTAGGCTCATTTATGTGTGCATGGTCTCTTTTGAACATGAACAGCAACTAACTTCTATGCAAAGTTGCTAGTCTTGCATGCATCTAATGCCGAACGCTGTTTAGGACTTTAGGTTGCTTTTAAGTCTCCATCTAAAGCCAAGTTGATCTCCACCACACGCTTTCATGGTGATTGTGAGCAGTCTACTTGTCTTTCTCCCTTTAACATGGACTTGGCAAAGAGTTTAATGAGGAGGTCATACCATTTCCAATTAGGTTTAAGTTACATAAATTTAAAAATTTGATAAACGAAACTTTAATTTGAAAATTGAGATAATCCAGATCTTTTTATTGAAACTCTAAATGAAATGAAGTAGTAGTCCGAAACTTTTTTACAATATCCTAAAACATACGACATGACTATAATCACATATCATCAAATATCATTAAAGCAATAATTTCACTGCTAGACCATCATTTCAAGAGTTCAAGAACAACAAAGTAAACGATCAGCACAGGCACAGACATCATTGTTCCAAAGATAACCCTGCAAACAACAAAATAAGGAGCAACAAGTGAGCAAAACATGTATAAAAGATGCATACACCATTTCCAATGAATTCTAACTTTAAACCCTGAAATTGAGTCATCGATCAGGACTACTTACGCAGTGCTAAGAACCTCGGCGTGGAGGTTGTATTCTTTGGCAAATATGAATGAGATAATGGCTTGAGGTAGAGCAGCCTGCAGTTTCATCAATGGTTAAAACACAATTCTAATTCTGAATTTCTAATATTAAATTCTATAATGAGAATAAAATATACATGAGGCTTATAAATAAATGAGAAAATTACAGAAACATGGTTCTTGCTGATGTGCAACTTATTAGAAAAAAATATACTTATACATACTAACCTATTTTGACAAGTCTTGAACTAAATTGCAAAAAATAACTAATACTTGTATGCATTCCTTTGCTTACCCTAGTCATTTTATAACTTTTAAATTAGTCTTTCGGCTCACAAAAACAATATCGCGACCACAAGAGTATATATATATTCATGAAAATTATCATAAGTTCAAAATTTAGGATTTATTAGACCAAATAGGAACAACACAAACTAATCCGTGAAAATTGGCATCTCGATTCCTATGTAATGTACATCTCTGTATGTTTATATTATATCATAAATATTTAGGTAATTGCGACCATATAACTTTACCTGACTGATTCAATTGCTTTGGCATGCACTTTTCAAAATGTTTAGGTATTACTGGAGCAAATTAAAAATAAAGCAAACAAAATGTTGTCAACTGGCCACTGATAATATTTTACTTTCTGAATGTTGTCTCGCAAACTTTATAAGATGCAATGCTCACAACTGATCACCTTAAAAATCATCATTGGATCATTCGAATGATAATTAACTCTGTCTCATATTACAAATATTTTAAACCTAGCTAGTGCCTATTCTCTCTTACTTTTTATCAACTTTTGCATGCACTAGCAATTTATGCGCATTAAACATAAGCATTTATTCTTTTACAATTCGCAAAGCAATTAGAACAAGTTGCAAATTTAGTGCTCGCTAAAAGGTATGACGATTCTAATATGGACAACATGAGTTAGGTTTTGGTATAGACATCATGTATAGCTATAGGCGTAGAGTGAGAATCGCTATTACCTGGATTATGGCTATGCGCAATATGTCACCACGCAAGCCCACGACAAAGCCACCAACACCCATGGCGGCTGGCCCTACAATGAACCTCAAAACCATCCCAAGCAAAGTTAAGCGTGTTCCACATGCTATCAGCTTCTTTTGTTGTGCCATAAACAATCCTGAAATTAAATAAAGTAGCCCTCCAAAAAATGAGTTATTGAGTAGATTTTTGCATCATAGAGCGCTAAACATTGAGTTACTCGAATGTATATCACTGGAAAATCTATTTAGTACCCATGCTAAACATGGCAGTGCCAGTACCAGCCTTGGACATGACTAAAATAGACTCTCTTATGATGCTTGGCATCTCAATATGCCACCTGCGGAATAAGTTGGAATCAACACAGAGAGAAGGCTTGGCGGACTAGCTATAATAATTTAAATGATCATTACGATAGTGGAAAAGTAAGTCACCTTGTTGCAACGAAGGCCCAAGCCATCCCAAGAATGCAAGCATAAGAGTTGGGATTCGAAGCAAACTTAATCCAAACCTTCTTCATCATATCCCAAAAGGGTGGCCTAGTGCTCACCATGGTCTCATTCCCTTCCAAGTCAGTTAGGGTTTCTCCGGGCAGATTGTGGGAGTCCATCACCTCATTACTTCCGGATCTCCAAACCACGAGGACAAACAACAATAAAGTTGTCCAAATGATTGATTGCACTACGGTGGACTGGACGACAAGATCCACCCCAGCCTTGCCATACATAGCTTTCAACAAAGGAACCCCCACAACAAGTGAATTAGTCATTGTAGACAAGGAGAATGTAGTGATTGCCCATTCATAGCTCCCCTTGCTATAAAACTTTGCCCAAAAGACAAGCACTACCAAAATACCCAACCTTGCAATAGAATCCCCTCCTATGAACAAGAAATTCATGCGGAAAGGATCTATATGCGCTGTGAAATCGAACGTAAACAATGGTAGAGTAAAATAGCAAACCAGACGATTTATTGCATCACACTGGTCGTGTGTAAAGATTTTCCACCACCGGACAGAACCATAACCAAGAATTAGGGCAAAATACAAAGGTGCCATAGCTACAATCACATTATAAATATCACTCCAACCTATCATTCTGTACAAATTTGGATAACCAAAATTCTTGAGAGATGACACAAAGACCTAGTTGTTTCTTGTTTGAGACACAAATTTTAAATGAACAAAATAACTCACTGAATAAGCTAAGTAGAAGATGCTTAGGTTTATATAGGATTAGTATTGCAAAAAGCTTGCATATAGTGGAACAAAGTATCTCTAGCAAATTAAAGGGAAGCTTTTTCCAAAACTACTACTTGCATGGTTTTACATACATGGAAAAGTCTCGATGATACTAAGATTCTGAGCTGTTTCAAGCGCCTAGTGTAGCTCTGTTCACAAATGGTGGTATCTGTGTTAGTTGACAACTTGACACCACCAACTTTTTCATGAATTATATAAGTCAAATTGCTCATCATCATATATAATGGACTAAGGAACTGAATGAGGTCCAGCATTCATTCCACCAAAATCTCAATTAACATATTTTCATACGTTGGAATAAGTGTTTAATGTTGAATAAAGTCTAGTTGCATCCTAATTCAAAGTGGTCATTGGTAATTGTTAAATGAATTTCAGTGCTTGATTTTGTGCGTGTGCGCACTCAATGAATTAAAATCTAGGCGTACCGATTCTTGATATTAATTAAGGACAACATAAATGCTTAGTAGACTTGTCTAAGTGCATGCCGCCCTACTTTAGGTTTCAATTTTGTGGTTTTCAGTGCATTAACTGTACCTCCAATGGTTTTATGACAATGCTTCAACAACTTTTACGTACATGAATACATCATAAGTTATATAACTATAGAAGTAGTGAAAACAAGATATGTAGAGTTACAAGTTCACTTGAGACGTCAAAAGTGATTTCGTAAATTCAATGAACATTGCGGTGTACAAATTTCATTCATTGTAGCGTCATCAAAATATATAACAACAAATATTGTGCATTGTTTTTGTCTGATACGCAAAAATTCGTAGTCTTTGAATATAAGATTAAAATTAAATCTCACAAAAAAAAGATTAAAATTAAGTCTTTGAATCTCTCAAATATATAATAATATTTTTCTTCGATTACTTCTCTTTCCGAGCATATTAAACAAAAAATGATGTCAAGAACTTTTTTTTTGATAAATAGAGTACTCGACTCTAAAAGGTACATTTGATGAGGACTTAATCCCAAACGACTAACGAATGGAGACCTTGAATACAAAAAAGATAGGACAGTAAACGTAAAGTAAACGAGGTACTTGGCCTTAGTACCAAAGAATGCGCGAACAAATAATGACAGAAAACGAATGAGCACGACCTAGCTGATCAGACTGAGATTACAGGACCTCCAGGCTGTTGAACTTAAGGAAGATGGCCTGAGGATTCTGATCCAGAACGGTCCGAATAGTACGTCCATGAATACTATCGTCCGAGATGACAGTGATAATAAAATGATGATGCGTTGAACGTTTAAAAAGATAATCTCGGACGGGAAGCAGCCGTGGACTGTAAGTGATTGGTTCAGTTGAAGCGTAATAAAACAGAGCCGGACAATTAACTGAACCAAAATTGCCGGCTGACGTCATTGAAGTGATAAAACAAAAGCAGATAGCACACGTGTAGCTACCCCCTCCAGGAAACACACTACCCCCTTCATGAATATAACACTTCCCAAATGAATATACCACGTGGCTAATGAAATTGTAAACTTGCATGGAACTCAGCCGAGTCATGAATACCATAAGATACTGTCACGTGGGTGAAAACCGGGCAACCAGAGACATGCAAACTCATAGAACATAACACGTGTAACCGGCACAACACAGCTGACATGCAACCGACACAAAACAGCCGACTAGCAGCACCAACCAGAACAACGGCGTCCGTCAAGCGTTGACCACCGTCCACCACCCAACCACAAAACAACCAGGCCACTTACAACCACCGTGACCGAGCAAGCGAAACAGAAAATCAACATCGTAAGCAGCCTCCACTCGTCAACCTCCATGAAGGTGCCACAAAAACAAAACACTACAAGCGACGCGGAGCACGAATCAACAAAACGCCAAACAGCCGGCCGACAAACCCAAACTACAAACAATCGGCGAAGACAACAGCAGCAGGAGACGCTACGTCACCCTACGAAGCAGACAGATCAAGTGCAGCCTCACCACCACCCGAACTGCAAACAAACAGCCGAGCTCTCTACCAGCATGGCTACCAAAGTAGAGCTCAATCAACATCAGAACAATCGACAAAGATCAACCAGCACGGCGACCAAATCAAGTACAAGGAACGTCGCACCTAATTGAGAGCCAACCAGATGAACGCTCAATAACAACCAAAAGAAGCATAACATCGGACAAACGACGGGGGCGGTGAAAAATTAACTTCCGTGAACCAGCCCTCGTCGCTCCTCGAGAGAGAACTAAGAAACACTAAACCAACCAACCCCCGAAAACTCTCACGGAAGCCACGTCACGACAGCCACCAGATCGGTAACATCCATTCTGCAGAAACGGATAAGATCGGTGGAAGGTGGGACGTCTGGAGAGCTTTTAGAGAGAGAGGTGGGAAGTGCAGCCTGAGATGTTAAGAACTTTGAATACTTGAGAAATGCTAGGTGAACTGACATTTGGTTTACAATGTCAGAAAAACATAAATTTTCTCGGGTAAAGAGAAATACTCCCTCCGTCCCAATCATTTTGTCACATTTTCTTTTTTGGCGTCCCAAAATAATTGTCACATTTCCATAAATGAAAACTTTCTTTCTTACTTAAATGAGAATGGATCAAATAAAAAGTGGTAGTTTGGTTGTAAAATACAAACAAATCTAGACCACATATTAAATTACATCCAACGGTTACAATAAAATCAAATTAATTAATATATTTAATGATAAAAGGGGAATAATGGAAATATACTTTATAATATATTTTACAAATATACTAATTAAATTCAATCCCTTAATTTATGGTAACCGACATTCAAATCTATTAATTAATTAATTATTTATTTAGGAAAGTGTGATTATCAACGATTTCCACTTTATCAGATTTAGAAGATATATATTTTGTAAATGCAATATTTAGATTTGTTTATACACGGTTTGTTAAGATTTGTTTACACGATTTTTATTAAATGAACTTCTTCGGAGTCTGCATAGTTCAAAAAATCATACAAGTTATTGCACTCATCGTATGTTATTGTAATTATAATATTTTAGTGTATGTTCATTATTTGAATATATTTGATTCATGAATCATATTATAGCAAATCATGAATCATATATATTTTATATTTTTAGAAATCGTTTTCGTATATTATTCTTATAATGATGTTCGTATCTAATTTAAATATCAAAAGTAAACGTAATCTGAACAATGTTAGTGCAAGGTCAACATTTACATATATTTGATTCATGAATCATATGGTAGCAAATCATGAATCATAGAAGTGTAATACTAAAACCTTATTTTTTACTCTAATAAATTGATTTATTTCAGTGAGATGAAATCTAAAATGGACAAAAACAAGAATAAACAAATGTGTGACAATTTTTCTGCATGTTAAGAATTATAAATCAGAACATAATATAAGATTCAACATATGATTCATTATCTGACATAGTATGATTCATGAATCATACGGGGTCATTTAATGAATCGTGTACTAACAAATGCTCTTACGCTAAGTGATAACACAATAAGAACCAATTACAACAGACATGTACAAATAGTTCACACATAAGGATGATCTCACACACAATTCCGTATATGATTCATGATTTGCTTCAACATGATTCATGAATCACAGAGGGTCATTTACTGAATCATGTTGAAACCAATCCCTCACATATAAAATCATGCTGAAACCAATCCCTCACATATAAAATCTGAATCCATTAAAATCAAGGACCTGAACTTTACTGAAATCACACAACTGCGCTAATAAATCTAATAAAACCCCACCATTAGCTTAAGCTTCTTTCAAGCTGTTTGTTGATCTCTGCAAATCATTTCGCGAAGTAGGGTTTCAAGCGTTGCTCGAAATTCATCAAATTCGAGTGAAATTTGTATACACAGAAATGGTGTCGGCGGAAGATCCGAAGCCTGATTCGTGTTGGCGAGCTTGCCTTCGTCGGAAGCGGGGGAGAGGAGTAAGGATGAGGGTGGAGTTTCGGATCTGGCGGCGGAGGTGGAGCCGTGGGTAGGGTTGTGTTCTTCGATTATGCAAATCGAAAGCTCAAAATCGAAAACGAGGATTATACGGGGAGAGTGATTTACGGAAGAAAAAAAATCAAAACCGCTTGATTTTTGATTTTTTGTGGACTAATCTGCCCTTTCTAATTTTTTGAAATCAAAATCTCGTATTTAATGTTTCAATTAATTATATTTAGACCCCTAAATTAATAGGCGTCCGATCTAAATATTTAACGGTTGAGATCTCTTTATATTTTATAACTAAAAGATACTTTTCACCTGATCCTTACTCTACTTAAATAAGTGTGAAAATAATTTGAATATTGTCTTTGTAAATCGTACATTATTATTTCCTGTATATAGGGCGAGACATTACTATCATTTTGGTCATTTATGATTTAGATAATTTCCTTATAGAATTACACAACGTTTAATTTCTTGACGGGCCAAAACTACTTGGGCTGAAGCCCAGTCCTTCCCAAACTGGGTCTGTCGCCGTTGTTACACTTTCATTACGTCACAATAATTCCTACGTCTTATGACGAGAATACCCTTGGGGCCCGCAGCCAGAATATGTCGACGGTCGTGTTGATTGACGAAAATACCTTATGGCTGTCCAAATCCATATTCATGGCGTCTGAATAATTGTATTCCAAAATTCAATGGTTCAATTTTCTGCAAGTCCGGCGCCGACGAATACTCAGATTCCTAAATCGAAGTAAAAATCCGAGTTGATTCAAGATAAGTAAATTAAACCCTAACTCTTTATGAAGATTGTCCGGAGAGATTTCATCCGCGATGGTCCTGGAAGTGTCAAGGTGCTTTTTTTCAGGATTGAGATTGATTGTCAATCGATTGTTGATTTATCAGTTTTTGTAAGAAGATGAGGTTTAATTTGATTTTTGGGTGTTTTGGATTGATTCAGATGGTGCCTATTGATCCGGAGGATCTGTGGAGTGTTTATAATTTAATTGCTCCTGGCGATTCAGTGATGGCTGCTACTGTTAGGTATTTTTTAATTCTGAGTTGTGGATTTTATGCAAGTTTTGATTTTGGAGTGGAATTGATTTTTGAGGAGGTTTTATTTGGGAACTTATAATTCGAGTGATTTAGATGTCTTTGGTGATGTTAGGAATGTGTAGATGTCTGTGGTTGAAACTGAGTGTGATTTTCTGATGATTGGTTGGAACAGGAAAGTTCTGAGGGAGGCGGCATCTGGAGGAAGGGATGCTGAACGTGTGAAAGTCAAGTTGGAAATTGTGGTTGAGGTATGCATATTCTTTAATGAAGTGTGATACCACATTGATGGTGAATGCTCTAAGCTCTTGTATTACTTTAGCAGTGGTTAACATGATTTGGAAAATAGTGGCGTAGTATTCCTTATTTTGAAAGATTTTAGACACTATAAGCTGCAATGGGGACAATGTTTGGGTGGCATATGATATGTTGGACTATTTTTTATACATTCTGATTGATTATTTAATTTTTTCGTGATCTTAGAATGTGGATTACGACAAAGTTGGGTCCATTTTGCGAATTCGTGGAAAGAATATTCTTGAAAACGATTATGTAAAGGTGAGAGTGATGTTAAGTTTTTGTTTGTGGTTTTTTCCGATGCGCATATGACTATGTAGATTAAAGGATTTCCATTTCAGATTGGGGCATTTCATACTTTGGAACTTGAATTGCACCGGCCATTTGTGTTGCGGAAGGTGCTTTAACTCAGCATGTCATTTTCCATTATTCATTTTTATAATGTTGGATACTTAATTGGATATTTGTTGATGTTTTAGGAAGTTTGGGACTCCTTGTCGAGAGATATACTTCATCAGGCCTCTGGTAAGCTGTGTGTGTTAAATGACAGCAATAATTTGAAGTTCTAAGTACAATATGTCTTCATTAGCAAAAGCTCAAATATAATTGGTACAGTAATTTATATGCTGAGGATTCATATGCAATTTCTGTTGCATCATGTTTTATAAGTTTTGTTCTCCTATTTTCAGATCCCACTGCTAGTGCTGATGTTGCTGTAGTTTTAATGCACGAAGGATTAGCACATATTCTACTTGTTGGCAAAAGGTAAAGGTTTGCTCGATACTTCATTGGTTATGTTGTACTTTGAGTTATCTTATGATCAATAACATCCATTTTGCTTCAGTTGCTATCTTACTGATGGATCTTCAAAATTCCATTTATCTATCTTTAACTTGCAATGTGTGTTAATTTTATTTTACTCGTTGAAATGACAGTGTGACAACCACTAGGGCCCGAATAGAAACCTCAATTCCTCGCAAGCATGGCCCTGCAATAGCTGGATATGAGAAAGTGAGTAACTTTTCTTGTATTGCTTTTCGATGACTT
>QZGG01001934.1:0-49427 GCA_006409495.1 Sedum album | reverse complement strand
TTTACTTATTATTGTATTGGCTCAACCATAAAATTCACTTCTTTTCTCCAGTCTTCAAGATTATACCGTAATGTTTTGGGAAACTGGAAAGGAAGATGTCCAGAATTCCAGAACCATTTTTGGATTTGCGACAATAGTGTTGGCGGATGTAGGGATAAATATAATCATCATTCAGTTTTTGTTTTGTTGATGATGAAGAAGACGAAAGTGTTACGCAGGTAATCCTTGGGTATTCATATCAATACCATTTTGATTATATTTGTAACTGGATATATGAATTAGCGTCAAATTATAAAATTATCTGTAACGTATTTTATTTTTTAAATTATATTTTTAACTCGATCACTTTTATTATTATAAAAATAATATAACGAAATGATTTATGAGTGTATGTGGTAGATTTAAATAAATATGATACATTTACTAAATCAAAGGTTCGTGAAAATGCATTAATCTATATATATTAAATTATTATGGATGTAAAATAATTTCAAATAAAAATTGATCATTTATTTTTTAAACCAGTTCTTATTTGTTATTTTTGATAGTTCGGATTGGAATTTGGCATATCTCATAACTCCTATCTGTCAGTTTAGATAGTTTAGATCATAATTTGTCATTTGATGGTACTTTCATAGTTCCTTATTATCATATTTAGTAGTACAGAGTTAGGATTTAGGAGGACATTAATTTTGTAAGATGGATGAGCGTATTCTCAACCGTTGATTTGATTAATTTGATTTTAATTGAGCGGTTAGATTTTCAAAAAACACGGACGATTGAGGATTGACGTTTATCAATATTAACCATAGAATTGAAAAAAATTCATGATAGAGATCATATCTTTATTTTACAACCTTTAACCAATAGTTCATACGTAATATATCATATGATATGATGATAGTTGATAGCACCTTTTTATTTTTATTTCCTCTAAAAATATTTTTGATTTTGTGAAACAGTATCTGAAGACTTTGTATAATTAATAGGTTACCGTATATGATATGAAACGTATTTAGTGATATAAACTTACTAAGTTACTAGTGAACTTCCTAAGTTACTAGTGTTACATAATTAGGTGATAACCACGAACTGACCATAAGGTCTGTTATAACTTCTACCATCAATATATTAGCCAAGAGTTTTAAAGGTAAATAAATACTAAGACGATAAATGGTGGATAAAACTATCCCACACAGAATTATGATCTCATAAGTGATGGATGAATGGAACCAGTCTTCTATCATTCATTTTTCGAAGAAGGGCTATACTTCTGCATGTCATCATTAGATAAGACACTAGAAAAATAGGTTGTAGGAAAACATGAGGTCCAAAACTCAATCTAAAAGATAAGAATCCCAAAACACATTTTCATTGGCTCTCCTTCCTCCTCTTACTCAAACATTTGTTGTCAAACACAAACATATTCATATCATTTGCTCTTCTTTCAATCCACATACATTCACATTCAAGTAATCACTTCCGACCTTAACTTTCCAACCCCAAATTCGAAAAACCAAATGGCAGCAACCATGGCCTCATCTATGTCCCTCCTCAACCCCAAATGCTCAACCACTCACAAACCCCTCCTCAGCTCATCATCAAAGCCAATCATAACTTCCAAGCTCAACACCATAACCACCTCTGCAACACAAAAACCCAACAACACCATCTCATTAACACCCATTAGCAGCACAGCCATAGCTAGTGCAATTTTTGCTACACTAAGCACATCTGATGCAGCCTTTGCAGCACAACAAATTGCTGATCTAGCTGAAGGAAGTGACAACCGTGGCACGCTTTTGCTACTTGTAATTGCACCAGCTATTGGTTGGGTTCTGTTTAACATCTTACAGCCAGCATTGAATCAGATAAACAAGATGAGGAGCACCAAGGGAGTGATAGTCGGATTAGGACTCGGTGGACTGATGACTTTGGCCGGGAGTAATAATGAGGCATCAGCTGCTGTGGGGGAGATTGGTAGCTTGGCTGCTGCTGCAGCTGAGGCTGGAAGCGACAACCGTGGGACACTTCTGCTACTCGTCGTGGCGCCTGCCATTGGCTGGGTTCTGTTTAACATCTTGCAACCAGCTTTGAATCAAATTAACAGGATGAGATCTGATTGATACTTTGATTTCATTCAATCACAATTCTGTTTGCAAAAACTGCTGTTTGTAATATCTCAAGTTTCATTCTTCAATGAAGACACGAATGTTTATGTATGAAAGCATGCAATCCTATTCAGGTACAGTTTTAACAGGAAACTGATTCAACAAGCCAACAAGAGCAGTTCAGCTACAGAAAACTAAGACACTGATAAATAAATTTTATTGAGAAATTATATAAGTAAAAATCTGAATGTATTCACTTCCACTTGCTTTATCATCTAATCTCTAGAATCCTAAAAAATATGATTCCAAGGAAAACTGAGTGTATACCCTTCTATGTTAGCATGACCAGAGACCGGACACTATGATACAATGTGGTGTGCTGCTATGCACACTGGTGTGGTGTTTTAGGGATCATGGGTTGGTCACAACTCACAAGATAGACGCCAGTAGCCATAGATGCAAGACCAACCAATAAGCCATGACCCCTAGTCTTATCCTTGGTTGATTCATTAGAACGCGACCACCGTTTACCCTGCAACACAAAATAACTTGAGATGGAGTTTAATTAGAGACAAGGAAAATTGGATGTTTGAATATTCACCAATATCCATCAATTCGGTCTGCAACCAGTTTTCCTTGCTTTGGTATGAGACCCGTCGTGTTGAGGGACTTAAAGGCATGACCTGCAAAAATACAGAATTTTCACATAACTCACTATAAGCGCATTTGTTTCAAAGAGATTATCAAATCTGACAATGCCGACCTTTATCTTCATCTGTTCCCACGTTGCTGATCAAGGGCGCAGACTCCGCGTCTATGTTTAGAGCAAGGTGATCCGTGGATCCCTTCCGAAATGTACGCATCTGAGCAGCTGATGGCACTGGAGTAATTGTACTCTTTCCCGATAAGTCCTAATAAAAAGTAATTTATGTATATAATACCTATCATACAATAAATCAAACTTGAAAAAATTATACGATAATCAAGGAGATGGATGTTACCACATCTTCCACTTCGATTATCTCCGAAGACACTGATGCAGATGGAACCACGAAGCTCCTTTCCTGTATGGACTGTGGCGCAGATTTTTGACTTTGAATCAACTCTTCAAGGGATTGGACCTTCATTGACATGCTATCCACAACCTTTTTACCCTCAAGTAAGTTAGCCCTGAGTTGCCGAACCTCAGACTTCGATTTTTCATATTCTAGCACCAAATTCTCAATTAATTTATCTACAACTGATAAAAGCCTCCTGGCATCTTCAGGAGTTTTATCTTCGGATGCATCTGTTCCACCCAATTTCAATATAACTCTTTCTAAGAGTAATGCAAATTCTGAAAATTCATTCTTCGCCTTTTGAGAGCCTTGGTTTATTTTGGAATGCTCTAAAATTTCTTCCTGCAAATGTTGGATTTCAGACTTCTGCTGTTCAATGGTTGACTGAAGTTCTTGTTTATCTTGTGTTAGAACCGCCACCTTATGTTGAAGCCCAGAGAAGTTGCTGATTATAAAACTAAGTTTCTTGACAAGAGTTGGACCGTTAGGGCCGTCTTCAGGCTCCTCAAATGGAAAATCAACACCAGTTGCCTTGTCCAGAAGTTCTTGCAGTTGTGATGTCAAGATGTGACAGTCTTTTGTGCCTGGATACAAGTAAAGTAATGAAAATATCAGGCCCAATACCCTCGAAGATTAGATATGATAAAGAAATGTAAGAGAGGAGGCAGACATCACGTGAGTTACCTTGCTCTTTCAATAATAGATTATTGTACAGCAACGAAACTTCAGCTTCTTTCTTCATCAAAATTTCCTCATTTGCTTGGTGTTTATCTATTTCGAGACTCATCTCATAACATGAGCTTTGTGAAGCTTGCAAATCTGCTTCCAACTTTGAAACTCTTTGTAGATTTAGAGCATTCTCTTGCCTAAGCTGATCAAGAGAAGTCCTGGCCACTGATAACTCACTTTGTAAATCACTTATTGTAGTCGCTATCACCTTCTTTGAGTTTAATAACTGCATTACCAGATTGTAGACCTTTCGAGTAGCCAGCGTTAAGTTCTTCGTTGTTTCGGCATGTCTAATATTCTCAAGTGTCTCATGCGCGGTTTTGTAATCTCTCTCAGCTTCCACATCTTGACTTACAAACTCAAGCTCAGGTGTAGAGCATAGCTGCGATAAGTGTTTCTCAGCTTCATCAGAAACGAAGGCGATGGCACTCAAATCTTTTTCTAAGGAGGCTATGGTCTTGTCTTTTTCCTGTGTTCCGAATTCCAGTTCTTCAATAGTTTTCTTCAAAGACTCCATATGATCTACTAAGCCCAACACCTCGTTCTTTGATAACTGCAGTCTCTGCAGCACACCTTCAGTCAGCGTATCCAATATATTACAAAAACCTTCAACATTTTCTGAAACATATCTGTCTTTATGATGCAGTCGATCTGCTACTTCTATAAATAATTTAATATCTTCATCAACTTGTTCTGTTGCCATGCCACTGCTGTCAATGGTCGGAACATCAGTCAGAAACTTTGTAACTGAAGGGTCCGCCTGTAAAAGGAATAAAACAAGTCAAGTCCACTTCATACTGACTATGAAAATTTGATATGTAAACGGAAGATTAATAAACGAAACAAACTGCCGAAGCATATGTACAAAGGGGGCGGGTATTACCAAACTGTTGCCGAGACTTGGTTTCACAGAGTGACCACTACCTTCAAAGTGATTTCTGATATCTTCAAGGACTAAGTCCATTGACTTCAAATTTTCAAGTGGCCGCTGAAATCTTTCTCTCCATGGCGCCAATGGGTCATTTGTAGCGAGCATTTGAAGATCCTTCAGACGGCTACTCAATTCCATATACCTACTTCGGATGTTTCCACGGGTTCCAGACAAATCCTCCAAGCAGGCATTTAACTTGGTTTGAAGTTCTGATACCATTGCTTCTGCTGTTCTCTTTTCTTCAACAATAACAGACATATTGGCTGTCGCATCCGCTGCAGCTTCTTCCAAGGATTTCATTGAGGTACGAGCATCAACCAAGTCAGCTTCCAGGGACATAATCTCTTCTTTAAGAGTCTGTATTTCTGCCTCCAATCGCGATCTTGTTGTTTTTCCTTCATTATTTTCTTCAATGAATGTAGATATTCTGGCCTCTAAATCAGTTATCGTGTTTTCAAGTGCTTTATTAATTTCGAGCTCTTCTGCTAATTTGGAACTCATCGCCAAAGTTTCCTCGTTTGCAATTTTCTTTTCATGCTCTGCTTTTGACGCTGCATCCTCTAACAGTTTAATACTGCTATGAGTATTCGCCAACTCTTCAGCCTGGTAATTAATTTCATCTTTCAGTTTCTGCAATTCAATCTCTAAAACAGATTTACCTTCTTGTTGCCTCTGATCATTTTGTTCAGTAAGGAGTGATAAGTCTGCTTCCTTTTGAGATAACTTTTCTTCAAGTGTTCGTACAGCCATGTAAGCTTCAGCTAGTTTTCCCGTCTGAGTAGCTACTTCCTCTTTTGCATTCTCCAACTTCATCTCTGCAGTTATTTTTTCAGCATTTGCTTGCTCTTTCTCCAAAGACAACTTGCGTACATCGTCTTCTGCTTGTGATAATGCATCTTGCAGTGACTTCATAGTCGCAGAAGCCTCCAATGACTTTGTGGATTGATCTTGAGCTTCTTCCATTAATTTCTTCAATTCTTGCTCAAGCGATTCTTTTTCAGTTTCCAGCTCATTTTTCGTAGATGCGACTTGATTGAATTTGTTTTGTATGTCAGACACTCTATCTTCCATGGATTTAATAACTGAATGAGCTTCGGTTAATTTCATATCCAACACACTAGCCTCGGATTTTGCTTTTTCCAACTCTTTTTCCGAATCTAACTTATATGTCTCATATTCACTCACGTAGCTGCCTATCATTTTCAACTTTTCAATGGGATTGTCAAGCACTAAACCAGTAGGATGAGTAATACTCTGGATGGAATCCATTACAACCTGCAACATGTCCTCTTTCTCCTCTAAAATCTTCTCGAGGTGATACTTTTGATCATTTAGAGAAGCTGCGTCAGCGACTAACTGTGGAATGCTTTCCAAGTCGACGGACATAATATTAATCTTATCTGAATAGTCGCTCAACCGAGACTCCAGCTGCTGTATTTCATGTTTCAGCTTTTCAATTTCTTGATTCTTCTCATCGAGACTACTTTTCATATTTTCTCGTTCCTGTACCAGACCCTTGCCTTTCTTGACTGCCATAGAGAGTTTTTCCCGAAGAGTAGTTATCTTATCCTCAGCTCGGGATAGATCTTTTTGAAGAGAATCTTTTTCATCCCTCAATTCTGCAAGTCTTTCAGATGTCTGTTTCAGCTCATCCAGCTGTTCCTTGAACTTCTGTCTTTCTAAATCATCTTCCTCTAACAGCTGAAAGCACAATGTCAACTCTAGATCCTTCACAAACAACGTAGTGATTTTTCTTTCAAAATCCTCAGTCTGAGCGAAAGAAAATTCGTCAGATCGTCTGCATTGTTCAACTGTTCTGCTAAGATATTTTTCAATAAGCATCGGCAGATTGGTGGAAGAATCAGTTAAACTTTCTTCCTTATTTAAAGTGATTCCTGAAGCATCAAGCAGCATTTTGACTGCACCCTCTCTTTCCTCCAAAAGACGCCGATCTTTCTGAACAATTTCTTCAAGATTCTCGGATAGGTCAGTCAGCTCAGTTTTCATGAACTCTTTTTCTTGAATTGCATCAGAAAGTGATGTAGTTAGTCGGTACATTTCAATATCTGCAGCTTCCTTCATTTTAGCTAGTTCGTCTTGCAATTCAATTATTTTACTATTTGCTAAGTGAGAAGACTCCTTCAGCCAGCTGATCCGAGAAACCACATCTAACGATGTGACAATTTCAGGAATATCAAATGAAGACATTTCATCTTCTAATCTGTGGAGTTCCAAAGAAGCTTCTGTTAGCGCACTTCTGTCATCCACGAGCCATTTTACTTTTTCAGGCAAAGTCTGGAACTGAATATTGTCGGGTGGACTGGCCAGAGAGACAATTTCCTCAACGTGCGCTAAGTTTTCATCCTTGACAGAAAGAGATTCTTGCAAAGATGTCAACATGTTTTCACAAGCAACTAACTCGACAATTCTATGTTCAGAGGCCTCAAGTGCACGTGATGCGTTCTGTAGTTTTCCCAAACAATCCTCGAGCTCATGTGTTTTCTCAGCCAGTGACTGTCGTAACGAATCTCGCTGCTGAACCAAGCCCTTCCCTTTGGTGACAGCCAAGCTAAGTTTTTCTCTGAGATTTCCAGATTTGACCTTTTCCTGCTCAAGTTCGATTTTTGTTTTGGCAACCTCCTCTTCTAAATGTTTTATATTATTAGTGAGCTCCTCCTCTTTAGCCCTGAGCTCAATTAGCTCATCACGAGCGACACTGAGGACTATTCTGTAATCCTCTTGCCCTGCATCTGCCCCGCGACTCACATAATGTCGAAGCTGTTCAATGTCATAAACTATCTGACTATAGTTCTGGAGTAACACAGATAAGCTACTTTCAACCATGGCTGCCTTTGCACCAACTGAATTGTCAACTAAATCTCCTTGATATACAACTGTAGAAAGAGAAGTTAGAAGTTGGTTCATAACAGCATCAGCATAAATATAATTCTGATTTTGCACTTGCGATATTTCTTCCTGAGACTCTTGAGACAGTGACAGTTGACTGATTTGTGCCTTAAGATTGCTGATCTCTCCATCTTTGAAATTAAGCTTTTCATGTAATTCTATAATTTCCTTTTCACTCTGCTGTCGACTTTCCAAGGCTCGTTTCAAAGACTCTGAACATTCCCTCACGTATTTGCTAAGTGGGATCTCGGTACCACTTGTATCTTCTTCATCTCCTTCTCCTTCATGGAGACTCTCGATCGATCCGCCATCATGTTCACTGACTAATGAATGCTGATCCATCATTGCCTTAATTTGACGCTGAATGTCAGCAATTTCCTTCATTGAGTTCGCTCTATCTTCCTGTATCAAATTGTTAAATTCGCGAATCAGCTAATTAGTAATTAAGATTGAAGAGGTGTTCCTACACAATAATACTGTAATAGTTAAGGAGGCAAATAAATACATACAAACAAACTCCGAGACTTAAAGTTACCTGCTTCTCACGGTAAAGAGCATTGTTTTCAGCAATCACTTTCTCAAGTGTAGAACGCAGATGTCCCACCTCATCAACCAGCTGATACGATTGCATCACACCCTCCGCATAAAATCTAGCCCCTTCAACACTTCTTTCTGTAGTCTCTTCACTCTCTGTAGCTTGAGCTGATGCACCCAACTCATCCGGCGCATCCACAAACATATCTTCTTTCCCTGCATCATCAGTAGTCTTCATGTCATCTGAGTCGGTGTGCACCGAGTCATTAGAAGTCTCCACCCGATCAACTTGCACATAACTGGAGTCCTGCACACACACCCATTCAGTTCATTGACACTAATAAATACATCAAAAACACACATGCAAAATTATTACTTCCTTTCACACAGAAACAATCTTACAAAATTCACACATGTATTTATTTCATATAGATATTTCTGACTGGTTATCTGTAACACAGATTCCAAAGTTCAAAGTCGCTGAACCAACGACATTCTTCATAGGCTCCCATAAGTCATAACGTACCTGATCGCTGGAGTCATCAGTAGCTGCACCAGCAGCAGCTGAATCAACTCCCTCCTTATCCCCAGATCCATCAAATCCAGACTCAAACTGGGAGGCTTCAACAACACTACTATTCAAATCCTCGTGAATCGCTGGTCCCATCACCAGAACACCATCTCCATTCGGACCAACAACACCTTCAAGCACCTCATCCTTATTCAATTCACCAGACATTACGATCTACACTAAAGCATACCCTAGCCACAAAATCCAAAAGCTCAGATCTGCACTCAACCAAACCAAAATCCACAACTCAACTCAACCACAGAATCAATCAATCAAACAATTGAATCAATTCAAATCAAATCATACATAAAATACAAGCCCTAAATCGCATTGAAACACTTGACGCCGACAAAACGACAGCGTGTTGAGAAATCAAAATTGAGATTGAACCGTGAGGTGACCTAATCGATGCAGCTGGAAGATGCGTCGGCGGATTCACATGCAAAAAATGAATAAAAGACAAGTCTTGATTTGGTTTATGAATTGTTGAAGGAGACGACTTTAGGGAAGAAGACGTTACGTTTAAGATGTAAACGCGTCGCACCGGATCATTACTTCCTGAACATTGCAGGAAAACGACACCGTCGGTATCGAAATGCTCCTTGTCTTGTATGCCAACGACGACGTTTAGTAGCTGGAGTTGAGGCAAAGCGGTGGGAATGGATTAACAGAATAATGCAGGCTTAAAGTGAAAATTATATTTTATTATCAGGCTAAGATTTTTAATTTCAGCTCGATTAAAGTGGAATTATTTTATTGTTATCAAAAAAAAAGTGGAATTATTTTATAAATTTAATGAGATAACAAGGAGAAGATTCCAAGATTTGAGGAATGAGATACAGAATTTTAATCAATTATTAGGTCTGTTTAATAGGAGTATTACATATTCTAAGGAACATGTATTTTTAATCGAGGCAATTCTTCAAACATAAAAAGGATTAGATCGGGTGCAGCAACAATAATTTGTTACTAGTTAAAAGTATATCATTTTGACAAAAAGTTCAGACAAACTACATGTTAACGAAATTTAAAAAAACTACTTAGAATTATTTTATAAAACATCAATTTGATGTTTGCAACAAATAATTGCGCTACATGATATCTGAATTAGAAAAAAATAATGTTTCTGAACACCAATAAAGATAGTATGGGTGATTCCTATTTGCAGAGAAAGAATTCATTGCTAATGTTTTAATCACAATTTGTATATTATTAGGAAGGGATCAGATATAAAATGCTAGTTTTGGTATAAAATATAAAACTATCCCAACCGTAGATTGATTTCAATTCAACGGTTCAAATACGCATTTAAATACTTACCAAAATAACAATAAAGTGCAAATCCGTAATGTTACAAAATAATTATATTTGAAGATTATATTTTCATATCATATCCTAAAAATCCTCCAACAAATTTTATCAATTACGTTCTTCCTAACAATTACGGATGAGAATCAACATTCTGGTTCAGATCCGTAGTATGAGTCGCAATAAGTGTTTTTGGTCGGTTATATTGTTTCTAATTGCAATTACGATTCTTAATGGACATGGTCCAAATATTTGAACTATATGGTTCTAGAACCATACACTACAATATTTGGACCATATCAGAATTGACGATCCTATTTAAATCTTTTCGTCGATATGGTTCAAGTATTTGTATTGGATGGTTCTAGAACCATAGTTAGCAAATTGATGGACCATACTAGATAATGAAAATGATAATATGGTTTTTGTAATATGGTTCATGAACCAGTTAGTGATAATTTATGAACCATACAAGCATTTTGCATATTATATCAAACCATTCAATGATCGTCAACCACTATTGAATTACGAATCAGAAATTCAGTATTTTTTGCATTGCTTGTTCAACAAAAAATCAATTAGGAGTAATAGTATCAAATGATCCGAAAACACACGATTTTTTTTCGTATGCAGCGTAAGACATCAAGGCCAGTCTTATATTCTAATCGATTTTCAACTCGTCTTGGCTCCAAGTCAGTATTCACACAATGTATAAGTTCCTTAGCTTATCTACCACTCTTTTCTAAACCTACAAAAAAACATTCAACATGGTATTATATGTTCCAACCAGATACAAAATAGTCTGCGAGTATTGTTCAATAAATTGATAAACATGGTTCATGAACCATAATCCACAATTATTTGGACCATACTAATCAAGTATGGTTCAACAAATTGTTAAGCATGGTTCATGAACCATGTTTATATATTTTTTGAACCTTACAGTATATTCATGTTTAACAAACTATATCAACCGGATCGCTGCTGATGTTTTATAATTGAAAGTCGATTCGCAATGTCAGACATCAAATGTCGCACAAAACGAAACCCTAACTAAATCGCAACAGTTTAAATGAAATCCTAGTATAATAGACATACGAGATCCTAAGATAACCTAGAAGCCAAGCGGAGACATGTGCGTGACAGATGATAACAATCGACCCAGACACGGCTGGATTCGTTTCTTCGTTTGATTTTCAGAGGTTGTTTCACAATTTCAAAATACCCTAATTTTTGGATTGAATTATGGTTTGTTGAAACAACCTTATTTTGTTCTTCCTAAATTACCCTCGCATTTAATTTCGAATTATTTTAATTCCATATTTGGTAACTTTTTTATTTGATTTGGTTATAAATCTAGTCTGTTGATCTAATTTATTTAACGGTTCATATTAGTGTATATTTTATATACATAAGAGACTTTATACCAGATCTTCACCCTTTTATGAATGGTGTACTTTGTGCAAACACAACTACAGATCATATTTATAACAGCGCTTTTTTTTGCTCTTTAACAGCGCTTCTTGAAGCGCTGTTGAAACGAGTGCTGTTGTAAATCACCGATTTATAACAGCGCTTATTTAAAAAAAGCGCTGTTGTTTATAAACATTTGTAACAGCGCTTATTTTCTATTAAGCGCTGTTAAAAATATATATATAAACAACAGCGCTTTTCCCAGAAAAGCGCTGTTATAAATCGGAGATTTACAACAGCACTCGTTTCAACAGCGCTTAAAGAAGCGCTGTTAAAGAGAAAAAAAGCGCTGTTATTTAGTTTATTTTTTACAGCGCTTAAATTAAAAGCGCTGTTAAAAATAATCACTCACAACCACGCGTAAAACCAAAAATGAGGTCGTTTAATTAACATATTACACAGCGTTTTTATTTAAGCTGTAAATAATTCAAATTAAGATATTTATTATAATATTTTCGGGGATTAGAAAAAACGGATTTTGAAATTTAATAATAATTAAAACCGCTTTAAAAGGCAATCAATTTTATTTAAATCGTAATATTACAATGAAATTAAAAACGATTTTAACTTTCGATTTTTTTACTAAAACCCTAGCCTTCTTCGTGCTGAATTTGTCGCAGTGCTCGTCTTGAGTTTGTCGCAGTGCTCGTCTTGAGTTTGTCACATTACCCTCGACATTATCACAAAATTCAAAAATCTGCAAGAAAAAAAAGCTTGTTAATATCATAGTGTTAATATAAAACGAAACAAAACATAAAAGCTTAACGAAAAATTTCAATATAAAACACTAAAGCTCTATACTTACTCGAATCGGTGAAGAACTAAAATAATTTGTTCAATGTAAAGTTTGATATATATAGAAAGATTGTAGCGGGAAGTTTGGGCGCGTAATTAAAAATTCTGAAATTTTAAATATCGAATGTGGACTGTTAGATTATTTTAAGCAACGATTGGGATTAAAATCTGTGCGAAACTGAGTCGACCAATCACGTCATTTCTCTCTTTAACAGCGCTTAAAATATATAAACGCTGTTAAAGAGTGTATTTTTTTTAAGTAAATCGAATTAAAAAACTTTCAACAGCGCTTATCATGTTTAAGCGCTGTCGTATACTATTTACAACAGCGCTTAAACATAATAAGCGCTGTTATAAAACGTTGATATTTGTTTTGTTTTTTTTTAGAATTTATTGATTTTTAAAAAACAAATTTAGTTGAAAATTTGATTTATGAAGCTAATAACTCATTTACTTCAAAAATAATTATTGACTTGCATTTTTGTTGTGTTTTGATTAATGAAAAGTATAGTTGATCAAAAATGTACATTGTTCAACCTATTGCTTGGTAAAGAGACACAGTACAAATTTTTAAATGACAACTATTTCAAATGCTTTTATATGTTCTCATGATATTTTAATAAATTGAATGTTACTTATTGAGTTTTAAATTCTTAACTTAACAACACCTTTAAAATATATTACCTGATTTTTAAAACTTCAAAATACAAAAAGATGTCTTTTACAGCGCTTTTACAAGAAATAAGCGCTGTAATATATGCATTATTTCGATTTAAAATCATTAATTATAAATTTACAGCGTTTATTTTAATATAAACGCTGTAAAAATTAATTATTTTTTTATTAATTTTAAAATATATTACAGCGTTTATTTATTTAAACGCTGTTATAATTAGGGTTCGGATTTAGGGGTTAGGGTTCGGGGTTCAGGGTTTAGAACCCTAATTACGACAGCGCTTTTTTAACATTAAACGCTGTTAAAAGTTATTATTTTATTATTAATTTTAATATATATTACGGCGTTTATTTATTTAAACGCTGTTATTATTAGGGTTTGAATTAGTGGTTAGGGTTCGGGGTTCAGGGTTTAGAACCCTAATTACGACAGCGCTTTTTTAAATTAAACGCTGTTATAAATCTGTTTATTATTTGAAAAAAATATTAACTCAAAAAAGAATATTTGCCAACATCACTCTCAATTTACATGCCATCCCTCCCAAGCATACATGCCATCCCTCCCAAGCATCCATGTCATCCCTCCCAATTTACATGTCATTCCATCCAAGCATACATGCCATCCCTCCCAATTTACATGTCATCCTTTCCAAGCATACATGCCATCCCTCTCAAGCATACATGCCATCCCTCCCAATTTACATGTCTAACAATAATAACTAAGTTTCCTTATATAGGGAAACAACAAAACTCTAAAAAAAAAAAAAAAATCGAAAATAATGGAAAAATACTAAAAATTCAAAATAAAATAGTAAACGATCGAATTTGCCCAAAAAATAGCATACATTTTGTTGTTCCAAAAACTCACCATCCTCTGTTCTGTATCAAGCGCTTTAATAAGTTAAAAACCAAAGCATTATTATTTTTACAAACATTTCAAAAAATTAAAATTAAAATTAAAATAAAAGACAGCGCTTTTTTATAAGCGCTGTCGTATAGTAATAACAACGCTTATTTTTAGACAACGCTTTTCTAAATTAAGACTTTCAACAGCGCTTTTACCTTGAAACGCTGTTAAAAGTAGAACTTATGACAGCGCTTATATGAATAAGCACTGCAGTGAACATTTGACAGCGCTTATAATATAAGCGCTGTTTTAATTGGTATTTTTAACAGCGCTTTTCCAAAAAAAACGCTGTTAAAAATATAACTTAAACAGCGCCTAATAATAAAAGCGCTGTTGTATATTTTGTACAGCGTTTGTTTAATAAACGCTGTGTTAAATACATTTATTACAGCGCTTTCTATTTTAAGCGCTGTGAAAGATCTAAATTTTTTTACAGCGCTTAATAACAAGCGCTGTTGAAAATAGAATCTGTACTAGTGAAATATTTTATACAGATATTTAAAAGTATGATCATGATAATTTGGTAGATATAGTTGCATAATTAAGAATAGGAGAGCAATGCAAGAAGTTGTAGCAAGAGCTAGAATACGCGCAACATGAATATTATAATTGTATATTTTCAAAAATCATCAGAGTTTTGAGAGTAAGTGGGCGTTTGCATATCTTCAAAGAGAAAGAAACTTTAAACATCTTCAACTATTTTTTGAAAGTACAATCTAACAGTTTAGAAACTTGATAATAATAAAGAAACAAGTATTCCGAAAAGAGAAAAGGATGTGTCCTTGATTGTCATACAAAACCATGATATAGAAATTGAGAACAGAGATATGGATAAATTTTGTTAGAAACAAAGAATTAAGCGTCAATAATCAGTAGATATGGAGTAGTTGAACGTAAGAGGTTGGAGCTCAAAACTATTTTTCTCCTTTAACATAGTTGAGATCTTAACTCAGATTCGCGCTCGATTAACTCTTCATTTATGTTAGTTCATTAGACAATGTCAACTCACCATTCAACATCTCCTTCTCGTGTTGTATACCAGACAATCACGATTTCTTAGGAATTCTTTGTTGGGATCTCAATTTTTTTAAAAGACGATCTCGGAGGTATTGTTTTCTCAAATTCCTACTTTTTCTTAAAAAAGCTTTGACCTACTCCCTAAGTAGGAGTGTACACATATTACATATCTCATAAGTTGTCTGTTGAATGTTATTTTAGATAACATTATTTCAAGTCTTAAACATCACCCCAAAAAGAGATATCTGCACCTTTTGCTTTCATTTATTATTGTGTTGATGCTGATGTTCTATTTTATAACGTTTTGTCAAAATTATTGTCACTCATACTGTTACATATTATGATATTTATACACATAACTACATAATTTATATAAGTAATTGGCTTGACATTTTCCTCTAATTTATACTTTATACTACAATATAATTTCAAAAAAAGAAAGAACTTAAAATGTCCAACCACCAATTGAGAATATCTTTATTAAATCGAGAATTATACAAGAGAATATACAACTCCATTTTCCTGTATAAAAATCAATTTTTCTTGATTTTAAATTAGTAAAATTTCCAACCACCAATCATATCACCATTTGAATTTCTTTACAAATGTTGGATTGTCACGAGGAGAGTTGTTATTTGCCAACATTGGACCATAACGAGTCACATACCATCTACAATCATTCCCACATAAATTTCTATACTTTTTAGATTCATAGAAATAATGGTGAAAATAGTCATTGCCCACTTTCACTTTGCATAAACAATTTGTTGGATTGTTCATAACATCTTCACATTTGAAATTGAAAGTTTCATTGTGATCAATGGTCGTATGCATATCCCAAACATCCCTCCATGATTCATCCCAATAACTTTTTGTGTTGCAGAAAATTTCCAAAGAGTATTCAGGAATAATGTTGGTGATGTCAACATTTGCATCACATTTGACTAGCCAAGTAAAATACATTAGATGAAAAGACACGATTAAGACAATTTCATATGTGAGGTTCATCTTGCTTGCTCATGTTTGATATGCCTACATTTGATACTATTTATAAATTTGACTATGATATGAAACATTTGAAATATATTGTATCAACATGAAAAATGTGTTGAATTTGAACATGAGCAAATAAATTACTATTGTTAATTGGTGTATGAATTTCATTGAATTAATAGATTTTCTAGGAACTGTAAAAAATAATTTTACTAATATACATGTTTGCGCAAAAATAGTAATAAATATCTTTATAAATACTCTATTAAGAATACATTTGTGATTTTCCACAATTTATCTGTTAAGTCATTATAAGGAAAACGGTTTAAGAAGGACAAACAAACTAATGTGAGATGGAAGAACAACATGTCGATCATTAATTTCTGTCAATTCGACCGTTAATATGTATAACCGTTAATCATCAACTTTCCCGTGTATTTGCTAATTGATTTCTGTTTTAATTCAAAATACTTAATCTCAACCACATTGTTAATCTGAATCAATGCCTGAGTTTAGGTCCCACCATCTTCCCATCATTATTAAATTTTCTTGATCTTAAACCTCGATATAAAAAATTGGAAATGCGATTTATCGAAATATGTTTGTGTAAAACAGGCATTTATTGCAAAATATGTTAACGCCTAATTTAACGGATGCAGTATAAAATCAACCCTAACTTAAACCTCAGCCTACTGAATTACCTTGTTTCGATGTTACGACCATGATGATTTCCAATCGTTGAAACCTAACTAGCTACTAAGATCGATTGAGCTTCAAAGGCGGATCGATGTCGCTTTCGTCAGCAAAATGTGGATCGCTCGTGTTGTTTACAAAATAGAGTTATTTTTTAGTTGGGCATGGGATTTTGAGGGTTTAAATTAATTAGATTAATTAGTTCGTTAAGTATGTAAACTTTTGATATTAAATAGTTTCCACATTTGTGGGTATTTATGTTAAAAATAATTTGAGAGAATGATTTCGTTCAAATAGTGGTATTGAAAGGATAGTAAAAATATTAAAGATAGCTCTGATGCCCCCGTAGCAAAATATTATACTAACTTCTAATACTAATATACACCAATACAAAACAAAAACTTGTTTTCCTCTCTCCTCTTAGACCGACTCTCTCACCGCCTCTCTCCCACCCTTTCACCGCTTCTCCCACCCTTTCACCACTTCTCCCACCGGCCCTATCCTCCTCCTCCTCCCAACGCACTCTCCTCCCCTCATCCCCTCCCTCATCCTACTCTTACCTTGATTTGATTCTCCATCAAAGTGTATGTTGTTAGGATTCTTGTTCATGGGGTTGTATGGTGATGTGATGAATTGTTGGTTTTGGTGTGGCGTTGTGGCTTTTGGGTTAGTTGTAGTGATGGTGTTGATGAGTTCGATGAAGATGAGTTTGACGATGAAGGTGACATGGACTTGATCTTCCTCACGTTCGGACTCTCAAAACTGGAGAATGAAACCTCTCTCGTAGGGTGAGCGGCTTTTTCGTATCTCTGCTTGATTGAGTGTTCTGCTCATGTAGTATTGCGATGACTTGTTGGTTACTGTCACCTGCTTTCCTCCACGATGATGCAGACTGCTGCGTGTAGAGATGCACAAAAATGACTCGGACCGGGAACCCGGACCGGACCGGACCGGATTTTCTCGGGTCGGGCCAAGACCGGACCGGAATATTTCGGGTCGGGTCGATCTTCGGGTCGTAAGTTTTTGAAATTTCCGGGTCACGACCCGGACCGGGACCGGACCGGATTTTTATTTAAAATTACACTAAAATGATCCAGGTCGACCAGGACCAGAATTTCACGGGTCGGGTCGGTCCTCGGGTCACCCATTGAATAAAACCCGGGTCATCGGGTCAACCCGGACCGGGTCGACCCGGATGTGCATCCCTAGCTGCGTGTCGCGCTGAGAAGTTGTCTATCGATGTCGTGTCTCGTGCCTCCCTGGAATCGAGTCGGCTGAATTTGCTGGCCTTCGGTTCACCTCGGTTCAAATATTCTCCACTTACGCCTCCTATGTTCACATACTGCTGAGATTACTTTTCTAAAGCTGATCAGAGTCATCAATTTATTATCAACGAAATCTCGGGAGTCTATGGATATAGTGGGTTCTTCCATGCAGTGCTCACTAAATTTCTGTCATATTTGTTTGCCTGTTCTTGTACTTATCGAGGCAAAGCACTTTGTTTAGTCCATAATTTATCTTTTCTTATATGTTTTGACTAGATCGAATCAGACTAAATTCATTTAGTCTTCCAAGTTCTCAAGTTGTACTTTTGGACTTTTGCCTTTTCTATCAAAAAAATTACAAAACAAAAACTTGAGAGCTCTCACAAACTTTGCTCGCATGAAAACCAATCAAATTTAATCCGACATATTGACATCCCATTTCCCAACTTCTAAATATAACATACCCACAAACAAAAAACATCAGGCAATTGGCCTCTCCCCCTTGAATCTATATATTGGTACATGTTTTAAAAGTATAAACAAAAACAGTAACAATATATTTAATGTCCAAAAGATTCACATGTCAAAATTTTACTCTATGTAATAAACAAAGCTGTGTCTTAGCTGTTGCACACATAGACACCCAAAAGACACACGTCCACATCCTCTGCACTGTCCACTCCATCACCCTATGCCACTACTGCCACGTCTCCCTCTATAAATAGTATTCCAACAACTCCAACTCAAACTCCTCTCATCCCTCTCTCATTTTCATCAACTTTCCTCAACACTAGCTAGTAGCACAATCTTGAAGCAGTTGTTAGGATGATGAAGAAGTTCACTTTCTTCATCATGCACTGTCTTCTTGCTGGCTTCAACTACATCAATCCTGCTGCATCAGCTGCCTCCAATGGCCTCCCAGTGTTGCCATTTGATGAAGGGTATTCTCATCTCTTTGGGGATGGGAATATGATGGTGCTTAGAGATGGGAACTCTGTTCATCTCTCAATGGATCAAAGGACAGGTGACTGACTCACTCCTCATTGACTATTTTGAGTGATGGGTGTTGATAAAGTTTGCATCTTTGAGTTGATTTCTAATGTTTGATTTGATTTTCAGGGTCTGGATTTGTTTCTCAGGATCTTTACTTACATGGCTTTTTCAGTGCTTCAATTAAATTGCCTGCTGATTACACAGCTGGAGTTGTTGTTGCATTCTATGTAAGCTTGCAGCTTTAATTTACTATCATTTCATCTTTATAATTGCTGCTTGTTTTGGATGATTTTTTAGGCTTGTAGGTCAGTAGAGTTTGGTATTTAAAAGCATCAGTTTGAATTGGAATTGATTTCAAGATTACCAACTTTGGGTGGAAGTTATTAATTGTCAATCTTGGGTTGTGTGAGCTGTAATAAGCTTCAAAAAGCAGCTTTGTGTAAGCTGTTTTAGTTTATAAATGGCAGCAATATGTAATGGAAGCCTTTTTGGATTAAACTATAAAATGTGCTTCCTTTGGCATATGTGGATATTATTGTCTAGAGATTGTCGGAACCGCCATTTAAGAGGTGTGAAAACAATGTCGCATTGTGTTTGGTTGTAGATGTCGAATGGAGATATATTTGAGAACAATCACGATGAGTTGGATTTCGAGTTCTTAGGGAACATTAGGGGAAAGGATTGGAGAATTCAAACAAATATGTATGGCAATGGAAGCAGCATTGGAAGAGAAGAAAGATATGGTCTTTGGTTTGATCCAGCTGAAGATTTTCATCAGTACAGTATCCTGTGGACGGAAAATCTTATCATGTAAGTTTCGAGAATCAAAACATTCTATTTTTGAAGTTCTTTGTGTTTCTAAATAATTGCAGGATTTCCTGATTTTTAAAGATATTATAGGCTTGGACTTGTACTTTTTGAGAATGTATTGTTTATTGAGTACAAGTTAATGTAGGCGCTGTTTCGTTGTGGAATATAGTTATTATTTCTAAAGATGTATTCCTCTTGTTGTTTGTAGATTTTATGTGGATAATATTCCAATCAGAGAGATAAAGAAAACGGAGGCGATGGGTGGGGACTTTCCGTCTAAGCCAATGTCCATTTATGCCACAATATGGGATGGTTCTGACTGGGCTACCAATGGCGGTAGATACAGAGTGAACTACAAATATGCGCCCTACATTGCAGAATTCTCTGATCTAGTCTTGCATGGCTGTACTGTCGATCCAATTGAACAAACCTCAAAATCATGTGATACCACCCAAAGCTCTATTCCAACACTCATCACTAGGGACCAAAGGGCAAAAATGGAAAGCTACAGAAATAAGCACCTGACTTATTCCTACTGCTACGACAAAATCCGATTTAAGTCCACTCCTCCATCAGAATGCATTATCAATCGCCAAGAAGCTGAAAGGCTAAAAACATTCGATCCAGTCACTTTTGGTGGTGCTCATCGCCGCCATGGAAACCACCGCCACCATAGCCAGTCTAGTCGTGGTAAGACAATTACTATATGAAAATATGGGGGACCATCTTGATTCGTCTTTGAGTACAGATCCATTGAGGATGTTATGAGGGTATGTATATTGCATCCTTAGTTATCTTATTTTGTCATTTTACGGCGTATATCATTACACTGAGTCATCGTCCATATCATCATCTTTGTCGAGTGGGGAATGTAATGAGCTGTTTGTTCGTCTTTTGCCAAGTGGGGAATAGGAATGAGCTGTTTGTTGGAATTTGGATGATGGGTTTTGTGCACATTATAGGAACAATGACTTTTCATAAAATTTAAGTATTTGTTTTGAATATGTAGAGTAGCTGCTGTAATGAATGGAATGGGTGGACAATGATAATGGCCAAAGGCATGAGTATAAAGCAGTATCTTTGTTGTTATTACAAGTGATGATGTACTTAGGATGTTGCCCTGTTTGGTGGAGGACCAAGTTGTTCAGTGTTGATCATAAAGCATCAAAATGCAGCTGCTTGTAGGGACAAATTTTGTCAATGACAGGACAAGCAATGTTTCAGGGAGGATTTTGGCGTTTGGGTCCTTTTTTGCTATCAATTTCAAGATGGAGTTCTTAGAAGAAGCTAAGTGATTGGCTCATATTCTCACTTGATACTCTTCAATTCTAATTGTTCACGATACAATATTTAACTCACTATTCATCGTCTCATTGTCGAACAGCTCTTATGTTAAGATATTATTGATTCCGTCATTATTACATTCTTTAAAATAATTTTCTAAAATATCTTCTCATGTTTATTTTTCTCACTTCCACACTTTTCTAGACTTTGCTCATCTTCTTCACTCTTCTTGTTTTTGAGCTTTTATTTCTTCTTTTTCCTTTTTTATTTATTCAACCCAATTAAACATTGATATTCAATATATTCGACTTTCTTAAAATAGAAAAAGTATGTGTAAATCCAAACCGTAGTTTAAGACGGATAAGCACTCAGAAGGGTTTGAATTACCGATCTCTGAGATCAGAGATCGAGTGGCTGACGCTAAGGTTGTTACTCTTGTGCATGGAGGACAACTTTCAATCCGATAACAATAACAAAACCGGTAGCAAATCCAACACCTAAAAATGTTTTAAAACTATGATCTTCATGACTTATGTCCTTGTCTTCATCAGGTAGCTGAAAAGGATATTCACATGGAGAGTTGATCAAATCAGAGCACAGGTCAGGATTTCCTTCAAAGCTGGAGTTTGGGAAAGTAAGAAACTGGCCTGATGATGGAATTTTCCCATGCAAATGATTGTATGAAACATTAAATATCGATAAGAAGTTCAGTCCAACCAAAGAATATGGAATCATCCCTGACAAATTATTGTATGACAAATCTAAGGACTCCAAACTTTCCATCCCTGAGAGTTCGTGTGGTATCGGACCTGACAAACTGTTGTTCTTCAAATCAAATACATGAAGCTTCTTTAAATTACCAAACTCGGGTGAAATTATACCGGTTAAGAGATTGCTATGCATGCTGAGTGTTGGAGGAAAGTTCCGAACTTGAATGTACTGCAAAATCCTTGTGTGACGGTCTTTTGACAAGAAAAATGGAAAATGAGATGCAACTTCTTCCCAAGATATATTCCCATCAATAAAGCCCTTCAGTTTAGTTAACGTCTTTGGAATATCCCCAACGAAAGAATTTTCGGACAAGTCCAAGTAAAATAGGGTATCATAATGACCCAATCCAGTCTGGAATGTTTCCTTTCAGTTGATTCATAGACAAATCCAACAGTTGTAAGTCTGCACTGCCACTGAGCCAAGTTGGGACTGAGCCTGAAAGCCTACAGTTAGCCATGATGAGCACTTTAAGGTTTCTAAACATCAAACTGTAATCAGAAGGCATTTCTTCATCGAAAAAATTCAATGTCAGAACCAATGTGGTGAGGTTTTTACAGTTTTGTAAAATACCGAGTGTCCTGGAAATGTTCCGAAGGCTAGTGTTGGACATGAAAAGGTTCGACAAGTTCTCCAATTCCTTAAATTCTTCTGTGATCCCATTGCCGATATTGTTACGAGAAAGATTAAGGCTAGTCAAGTTACTGCATTTTGTAGGATTATTGGGAACAAAACCAGTAAGCCCGTTTGATCCCAAGTCTAATGATGTCAAACTGGTCATAGCTGAACCGTTCAGCTCAACAAGGCCGGACAATGAATTATTCCTCAAACTGATTACCCTGAAAGACCTCGAGTTCATGATGGAAAATGGTATAGAACCACTGATATTGTTAGAATGGAGAGCCAGGAACTCTAATTTAGGTAAACTCCCAAAAACATCAGGCAGACATCCGCGAAACATGTTCTGAGAAACATCCAAGCTGACAAGACTAGACAGGCAACCAATCTTGGAATGAATTTTCCCAGTAAACTTGTTGTCCTGAAGCTTCAAGCTCTTCAATATCTTCAAATCAAACAAGTCAACAGGCAGCTGACCAGCCAATCCATTAGATTCAACACTAAGCTGCTCTAACCACAAGCACTTACCAAGTCCAGCAGGCAGAGACCCAGTCAGCAAATTCCTACTGATGTCAAGAACACGAAGGTTCTTACTTCCATTACTGCAAATGCCTGCAGGGATCTCACCAGTGATATAGTTTTCACTCAAGTTGAAAACCTCCAGTTTTGGGAAACTACTGAAGAGTGACTGAGGAAGCAAACCATGCAGACCGTTGTGTGGAAGACTAAGTGATCTGAGTTCAGTTAGTGACCCGGATGATAAGTCCAACTTACCGATCAACAGGTGGCTCTGAATCTTTATCTCGGTGACTCTAAATGAGGTGCCGGTGAGACCTAGGGAAGAGGAGGATTTGCAGGTGACACCATTCCACTGGCAGCAGTTGGGTGTCAGATTAAAATGGTACTCCAAGTTGGAGAGAAAACCTATTAAAGCTTTGTGATCGTTGGGATGGCAGGTGGAGTCAACGGATTGAAGCAAAGTGAATAAGATGAAGATTATCTGAGAAAAAAGTGAGACAGAAGCTGCAACCATTATGTGACTGCTGTCTTGTGAATCAGTCAGTTTAAAGGGAAAGTCAGATGAAAGTGAAGAATATGAGCAATGAAAAGGAAGTAAAAGAAGGCAAGTTTGGTTGACTTTAAGCAGTTAATTGACTTAGAGCCAACAACCAAGAGTCATTCCAAGTGAACAATTTCCCTGAAACATCCTTAACTCTCAACTTGTGAATACATGATGCATTTGTCCATTTCGCACATCTGAAAATTTCAAATAAAAACATGTAAGCCCTTATACTTGAGACTTTATTCTTTACAATTTACTATAATCTAGGTATTCACAAACAACATAACAGCATAGTACAGACAGCAGTTAGTAGATGCATCACTGATCACTTGCATAAAAATGGCATAAGAAATAAGATGAGATGACACACCTTTTCTAACTTTTTCAACAGAATCTTCATATGCTTGAAAACCAGTTGCTAACTGCACATTACATTTAATTACAAAAAAGTTTTAACATAAGCTCTTCACTTTCATTAGTTATATAAACTGAAGGCAAGTGTTCCTAGAAGCATATAGCTTCAAAGGCGAAGATCTTAAGAAGTATGGGACTGAAGCTGTCTTTTGTTTACGTACATTTTGATATGAGGCAACAATTATGCTGCTCTACGAACATTTAATATTTATGATTCTGTGTCATCTTCCATCTCGTGCACTGCTTGCAGAGGACCACTTTCTGGCATAAAGCCAATTTCTGATATTAGTTTTAGAGGACCATTTCCAAACAGACAGACCTGTGGCTCAATGTTACTCAAGCGGTTCCATTCATTGTCTGAAAGTGACCAGTTAAAGATATCAATATTTCTCTTTATTCGGTCAGGTTTCAAGCTGCATGGTAATACGCTTGTTCCTCTTTGTAGTCCCCAGCGCAGAATGATCTGCATTTGACATATGTTAGCTATTTGCTTCGTGAAGCAACTGACTCACATTTTAAAGAATGAGATGTAATCTTTAAGCTACTTTGTATCAGCAATAAACACTAATACAATAGACACATTTTTATTCTCATTGTACCACACACTGAGATACTAGGATTACATCTATTTTCAAGGGACCCTTTGTTACATCTCAGCCACACAAAAAAAGAATAAAATGCCCTATTAGAGAAAAATTTGAACATCACTGTCGCGGACGAAGTCCATAATACAGTTGATGGTTATGAATATATGTAAACCAGTATAGTAAGTAAGATATGAATCTCGTTCACATTATGTTTAATTGAATTAAAGAGCTTTTGAAAGGCAAAAAGAGAGGCATTGGGAATTTCAGAATCCTATTATTCGACACAAGTCAGCATCCGTGTAGGGCAATTGAAAATGATGGTTTTTATCAGATGAGGTCACTGCCCATTGTGTATGCATAATAGGATAGTCAGTGTGTTTTCTTTAGGACCCCTAGCACTTCATTTTCAGTTTCAGTTTACTCGACGTAGAGAATAGACTGGCAGTACAAAATGATACATTTACCTGCTCTGGAGTCTTTTTCAGCTTATCAGCTATCTCTGCTACGACAGATAATTTCAACATAGGACCATGAACTGATCTTGATCTACGGAACGATATGCGAGGTGTACCAGGTTCATCATCACCTCCTGAGCCACTATCATATGGTGAAGAGTTTGAACTCGGTACTCCTAAAGGTGTATGAGCAGAAACATGAATGCCTTTAGACTGGCAAAACTTGACAAGTTCATCTTGTCTCCAAAATGGATGCAATTCCACCTAACAAAGGTAACTAGCAGGTATCAGTCTTAAAATGTTTGCTCAGTTAGATTGGAAAAATGGGTAACATGTACTTGTAGTGATTCAAAGAAAGATGAGGTAACCATTAGCACTAAACAATGTGGGTTAACTTAATAATTTCTATTTCATGCGCTGTGTATGAACTACAAGTAAATAGCAATAAACACGTAACTTAAAGGATTGTGAAAGTCATGTTTGTTAAAGGATGACTCGGGAGTTGCATATTATGTGGGACAAGAAGAGTCATACAATCGTGATACGAGTTTAAGGAGTTCAAAGAATAAGACCAATAAGTGCATACATACCTGATTAACTGCAGGCACAATTTTAGCAAACTCAAGCAGCTCCTTAATCTGATCAATGCTAAAGTTACTTACACCAATAGCTCGAACCAACCCCATCTCAACTAATCCTTCCATAGACTTCCATACTTTCTTCAACTTTTTGAAGAACTGCCTGTACTCATTTCCAGACTTCATAGGCGGGTCACTAGCATCACCAAAAGCTGAACGCTCCGGCCAATGCATCAAGTACATATCCAAATACTCAACTCCCAAATTCTTCAGTGATACTCTAACAGAATTTTCAATCTTATTCAGCGAATTCATAGTACAATACAACTTTGAAGTCAAGAACAGATTCTCCCTCTTCAACAACCCTTTACTCAGCGCATCAGCTATTGCCTCCCCAACCTCAACCTCATTCCCATATAGTCTCGCGCAATCTATGTGTCGATAACCAACAGCTAAAGCTGTCTTGAAAGCTTCCACACACTGTTCTCCACCACTCTGCCATGTTCCGAGCCCAATTGCCGGAATTTTTGCTCCAGTGTTCAAAATGAAGTAGCTCCCATCAGACCCACTTCTCCCTTTCATCTCAAACTCTCTTTATAAACCTCAAACACTCTTCCAACAAAATATCTCAACAACCCAGATCGCTGAAATCCAACCCTAAACAACAACAATAATAACACCTATGTGATGGATGAATCAAAGGTCAGAAAAACAAAGAAACAGATGAACTAACTGATTGAGTATGAAGACACTAACACATGGTGATATAAAAATCTGCAGACACACACACAATTATTCTTAGAAGACAAAGAAACATGAATAAATCAGAAAAGTACAAGCGACACCTGTTTATTGCAGGGAAGCACGCCAGCTGTTTGATAAAATGTCCAAATGGGAGTTTAAGTAAAACAAATAAGGGGTAGAGCAGCAATCACGGTGAGTAAATACACAAGTGGAGAGTAGCTTTCAAAGAAGGGATTTCTTGGAAACTGCGTGTGAATTGTGACTTGAGGGGTATGGAGGAGGTTGGTGGATTGGTGTTGGTGTGGGGTCAAGATTGGCAGCTGATGAGACTCAATTCTTTGGTTTGTTAGGTTGCGTTTGGTTAAAGAAATTGAAATTTGGTGTTACTTCTTGGAAAACAATTGTGTCTAAAGCAAAAACATTTAATGTCGCAATTCGTATTTTCTGGTCGATGAGTTTTTCTTTAAAATGGATTTCATAAAATCAACAAAAATACGGTCACCTGCATGCATAAGTTTCTAATACATTGTCCGTTACAAGAAATAAATAATGAGGGACAACTTGAATAACTTAGCTCAGTTGGTAAGAGCCGGAGCCAAAAGGGCCACCACTAGAGTCAACCCGAGTTCGATTCCTAACGGGGACAGAACAGGAGTTCTGCGGGGTAGGAGATTGTCCATTCCTTGACCAATTTTTAAGGAAAAAAAACTTATTTGATATTATTTCGTAATAGGAATCCGTCTCAGAGCTCTTTATTTTACAGAAGACAACTTTTGCCACAATATAAAGGAAGTTGTCGGGGTCTCAATACCACTGGTCTCACCCTAACTCGTCGTCACTGTCTTTTTTTTAATTATTTTACGTCGTTCAAGGACTGGATAGACCCCAGACTTAATGCGAAGATATATTGGGGAAGGCTTGACACCGACCTCTAGGTCCAGAGACCGCAAAGACTGGATGACTGACTGTTGTCACTGTCTTGACCAATTGATCCGCTCTCGTTTCAAAGCCTCTTAGAAAACTTCATGATAAACGGGAGAAAAATAAGCATCCCTAACCCTAGTCGTGCCCCTCTCACAAAAGAAGAAATGATATGCACATTCAAACAAAGATCTATATTATCACCCCACGCAGATACTAAGATATTTGCTGGCTTTTGTCCTCCATCGAGAAGTCATTTTAAGTATAAAACCAAAATTAATCTCCCTATAAAAAGTGAATGAAACATCTCGCACATCATTATGTCTCCAAATCCTCCTTCTACCTTACGGACAAGAAGAATCTTGATCACATGTCGTGCAAGTTTGAGAAATTGTAAATATGTTATGTCCGATAGGATATTTGATAGCTAGGGAAAGACATGAATTGTCATAGTCCACATAACACTTTCAAAGACAAAACTGTTTAAAGCTTCACATCCTAAGTAGACAACAATGACCTGACCCTAAGTAGCAAATTTACGGAAATCAAAAATCCGAAGTAAAAGTTTGCTGCTCAGCCACTCTCTCTCTAAACTCTCCCAATAGCCATTCTCTCCGCCGACCTTCTCCGATCTTTCTGATCGGATGTTTGTTGGTTTAGTGGTCACGAGATGGCCTTTGTTGTCAGTGGTGGGATGCAGATGTTGCGCCGGCAGCTGAGAGTTAAGGGCGCAACGGTTCACTCCTTCAGACCTTTCACCGTCCGATCCTTCATTTTTTGTTGTTTGACAATTTGCTGCTCTGTCTCTTCACCGTTTCATACGATTGAAGTCTTGTTCTCTCCGATCTTGCATCGGTGGCTTTTTGTTGGCTGCGGCTGTGTACAGTGAGGTGATGACAGCCAGCCTCTTGTGCATGTGATTTGGAGCTGTTTTTATGGTTTTTTGGTGTTGGGTTTTTTGGTTGTGGTTTTGGTCCCGGCGTTCGCTGCTTCGCTTTGTTTGGCTTGGCTAGGCTTTGGCCCGGTTGAAGCTCTTGTTTTCCCGGTTTGGCTCAGTTGTGGAGTTTGTCCACGGTCGGTAGGTTGGTCGGGTGTTTCTGGGTGGGGTTGTGGGTTGGATCGGCGGTGGGTGTGTTCTTTCGGCTGGGTCGGATTTCGGTTGTCTCGTTTTCCCGGCTGTGGTGGTGGTTTGGAGTCCGTTTTCGCGGCCTTCTTCCCTGTTTCACTCCGGTGAATCCTCTTGTCTGGTAGGGTGGCTTGTGGGTGGCGATTGGCGGCTGGCGCTGCGTTTGACGCTGCTCAGCGGGCTTCTTCCCCGTTGCTCAGCCTCTCTGCCATCCTCTGCTCGGCTGTGTTGGTTGCGTTGCTGCCGTGCTTGGCCGGCTGCGGTTGCCGCTTCGTCTTGTCGGTTGAGTCGCTGACATGCTTCCACGTCGGCGGTCGAGTTGTGTTTTGATAAGCTGCCACGTGTCTTCTATTGCCACGTGGCACTTGTCTTGTGCTTCACACGTGTCTGGAGATAATGGTCCTTGCAGTTGCTTGTTTCTTTTACGTGGCTTCCTTTGGTGTCGACATGTGTCCCGCCCTAAGTTTGAATATTGTTTCCTTACGGTCACGTCCTCTGCTCCTGCCTCTCTGTTACACGTGTTCCGTGATTCAATTCAGGGACTATTCTGGACATCTGGTGCTCTCAGATACCTTCTGAAATATTCATGCTGATACTCTTCAATTATTAATGACTTCTTGGAGCTTATGTACTTCAAAATGGCCGCTCGATTGGTGCTCACATTCTCGTGCTTCTGTCAAATTTGTTCGACTATTTTTTGGTATTGAGGCAAAGTACCTCGTTCACTTTACGCTTCGTTTACTTTTTATTTTGTGTTCGAGGTCTTCATTCGCTGGTCGATTGGAATTAAGTACTCTGTTATGTACCTTCTGAGTCTTTGTACTCTTTTAATCAAAAAAAAGTAGCAAATTTACGCCAAGCCATAAAGTTGTTATTTTATACCAGTTAATTGATGCATAATATGTGTGTACGGGGTGTATAAACATATGTTGTGATACATACACTATACGCATGAAACTAATAACTTGTCATGCAATCAAAAACTATAAACTGTAAGATCAGAAACTAGTTTGGAGCGACAAAGAGGACAGCTATGCTTCTTCATCAACCACTTGCCGATGCATTCGCCGTGAAACATATGAGAGCAACAAGTCTTGTAAACACTGTTTTCCTCGACAAAATCCTCTAAACAAATTGCACAAGAGTCATCTTCATCCTTATCAACATTCTCAACTCGAACCAGTGCATCCGAAGGTAGAATATCTTTATAGACAAAACGGCTATGGAGATTAAGATTTGCCACTACTGTAAACTGCTCATCCCCTTCCAGCAGCGTAAGTCTATTCGCCGCTATAAATCGAACCATTCGTCTAAAATCCTTCTTCGTGATCTTTAAATACTTGAAACCCAAGTTATCATATATTATGCGCTTCACGGCAGTCCTAATGGTTTGAAAGGAAAGTAGGTCGTTTGGCCAAATATGAAACGAAAAAGGAAATTCATGAACGTGTGATTTTTCGCAAGTGTAAGGAAGAACCGGACTAAAATCTATCTCCAATAATATGTGTTGGATTAGACACACCTCGAAATTGTATGGAGAGTTACGTAAGGGGTCTGGACGTGCATCGTTTCTGGATGTCATGTTGATGGAGATAGACATTGTGGTCGAAACGGGCTCGTCGATCGGAGAGTGTAACTCTGCCATCGGTGAAACCAGGACAGTAAGCTAAAGACAGTTTTGTGTTGAGAGGAAACTAAAAGGCATATTTATACTGATTGAAAAATTCGTAATGTTTTAGGAACTATTCAATGAAACTGTTAGTTTCTATAAAGTAGATAAAGCTAGGCAATGACATTCGGCCCGGCCGAGTCCGGCCCGGCCCAAAAATCAAAGTCCGAGCCCGGTCCGGCCTTAATTTTTGCGGCCTATCACTATTCTTCGGGCCGGACTGGGCTGGGCTTGATCAAAATCGTGAAGCCCGAGCCCGACCCACAAGCCCATACTAATTTTAATTAAAATTTAAAAAATTATATTTTTAATAGTTTAAAAATAATAAAATACATAAAAATATATTTAAAATATAATTTGCTTGCTTTATAATTTCTTTTTCTATATACTAGATAGAATGTCGTAATGAAATGAAAAAATATAATGAGAAGTAGAGTGTATAATTTAAAATAATTAGATACATATGAAAAATACTTTATGTAGATAGAAAAATATGATCCAAAAACTAAATATAGTGAAATATATCTGCAATTTATGTCGGGCTTCGGATGGGCTTGAACGGACCGGACCGGTGGGCCGGGCCTTGGGCCCAAGCCCACTCGATACATCATAGGGCTGGGCTTCCGATGGGCTTTCAATAGACTTTGATCGAGCTGGGCTTCCGTGGGCTTCGGGCCGGCCTAAGGCTTTTTTAAGCCTTAGGCCAAATGTCAATGCCTAGATAAAGCAAGTAACTAGAATAACGGCCATTGTTTCTATATTAACAGAATTTGGCAACTCCATGAAATTGCTGAGTCCAAATATTTCTATATATTTAAGACGAAACAATTAACCATAAGAAAGTTCCCTGAGGAAAAATAATTATTATGAAACAGCGAAACTTAATATTAATTGTTTTCTATTTTATCCAATGAAATAATTTATAGCCACTTGGTATTTTCTGTGATTAATTTCAATTAAATAAATTCATTCTTATAATTTTGTGCACGCGATTATAAATTAAAAGATAGGATCAGAAATGACGATAAATATTTGTAAGATAGAAGACATGATTTCAATCACTGATTTAATTAATCTGATGATTGAAATTAAAGTTGATTTTAATTAATTAGGTGGTTGAATTTACAAAAAAACACAGCAATTGATTTTCAGCTATTTTATGATCAATGGTTGAAATCATGTCTCACTGGCTTACAATATTCTCCTTGAATTTCTTTGGCAAATGAGTATATCAACTAATTATTATAAATTTGAATTCAAAGTGCAATAACCATCACAATAAATAATGTATAAAAATCAATATAAAAATAGCGGTCTAACGATCGGCCTGCCAAGAAATATGTAGAATAATTTTGTAAAAAAATGATAATTAAACCAAAACCTGGTTCGAAATTCAAACCGGTGCAATGAACACCCATCAACAATTTACGAAAACTGTCTGGTTCTTACTTCTTAATCTTAATTTTCATTCCGAAGCAAAGAATTAGTCGACGGAGCTTCTGGTTCGGAGATCGAAGCCACCAGCCTCGGCATAAGAAGCTCAGCCACGGCCTTCCCGGAGCCTCAGGTTCGGACTCACCTTCTTCTCCATCTTTCACAATCACTCTTTCTTCACCGAGCACAAAAAAACTTCGACTTCCAACTTCGAATTTCAAATTTCAAATCGTCATCCGATCGCCTCTAAATTTGCGATGATTGACTTGTCGAATCGACTTAATGCAGAATTCATCTGTTTTGGTGGTCGGTGGAAGTGTGAATTTCGGAATCTAGGGTTTAGGGTTTTGGTGGAATGGGGAGTAGAGTGCCGGCTCAGCACTACAATTTGAGATCGGCGAATTCGTTTATTGAATCATCGTTGCATGATTTGAATACGGTGAAGTGCGTCCTGTGGATATTGATGGATTAGATAGAGATGGTGTTACTGAAGATAGCTTGGATAATGATGATGAAGTCAACTCTGTTGTGAGTGCTGTTGTCACTGTGTTGTGCTTCTGCTTGTTGTGGATTTTGTTTCTTTTGCCTTTAACTCATGCCAGTAGCAACCTGCTTTGTTTGAAATTTGGAATATAATGTGTCTAACTGAATGGATATTGAAATTAAACTAAGTCGGGTGCGAAATGTGAACATTTCTTGTAACTTATACCTGGAATTATGCTTGTAGATTATGCTTGTAGATTTATGCTGTTTTGTAGCTTCAGGTTGGTAGTTAACTTACTATTTAAAATGGTTTCTTGATTAGCGGTTCATGATATTGAAGACTTAGATTTTGAAATGTAAATTTGAATGCTCCTTGACATATTGAGGGATTGTGTACTGTAGTAGCTGAAAACTTACACCGAGGAAAATGTGGTAACTTGTATATTTTGAGTTGGTGCCTAAACTAGTGAATCGTTTAATTTTTATGACAGGATTGCATGCATGAACATTCAGGACTAATATGCAACTGCATGGTGTCGGTGTTGTAGAAGACCACCACGATGACTTTGGCAATGGTAGGTCATCAGGGGATGCTTATGGAATTTTAACTGTCGAAGGTAAATAATCGTATATTCCTGGTTCCTTGTACATCCGTATGTGTAACATTCCGTATGGGTGGTTTTATGAATTCGTCAGAAATCAGATGTTTGCTTTATCATCCTACAGTACATTAAAATGGGCTTTGTGCAAGATTTGAAAGCCGCACTGGCACTTGAACCATAAGACGTTGCTGGTTTTAGTTGTATTACTGAATGGCCAAGTATTAGTTAGGGTGTCAAATTTAATGACTTTTTTATCAGTACTCATACTTTGATGTCGAAGTTGGAGAGGACCTTGCTGCCCTTACACATGTGTTTCACAACTTGATTATTTGGGCATTGATCTACGATAAATAAATCATGGTGTTTTGTTTAACATGGCTGGAATATATTATTGTCTATGGTCAGGGCACCAATTTTGGGACTAGCTGGTTAAAATATTTATTTTTTGGTGAATTTGTATCATTAAATGTGATGTTGCAATAAGAGGCAACCCCATTCTTCCAAGTTTGCAGAAGATGTGTTCTCAAAGTTGTATGTTACAATGCATCCTTTAGGTGGATAATTTTTGATGGTGTGAATATCTTTTCTTTTTGACACCCCATGTTACCATGAATTTGGTGTTATATATATTATAATCTGTTATCACTTTCTTTAGCATCTGAATGATTGGTGGTTTCTTTAGATTACCAGAGTTGAGAAGTGAGAACTATGGCGCAGAATGTGTGTTCTACTTGATTTTGTCATTGCAGCTAGATATTCCTGAATTTTAATATTATTCTAGCTTATTATTCCCGACTCTTAAAATGATATTGACGGTAACTGATATTCAGCTCACTTGTATAGATATCTCTCCAATTGAATCTGCAAAGGCAAGGTTTTTGCAAATCGTAGTGGACAACTTTATTTCTGAGCATGTAATTGAAGTTGCTGAAGCTGATGCTGGGTACATGGTTCAGCCCGAACAAGATAAAGTAAAGAGGAAATCGAGGGAGGTTCACTATGAAGGTGATCCTAGATTTGCTTTGCCTTTGATGTACATAGCCAACATGTATGAAGCTTTGGTTAATGATGTAAATATGAGGCTCGTCTCTCTAAGTGGTATCCGTGAAAAAACCATTGGAGTTGCTTTGGAAGCTGCTGGTGGATTGTACAGAATGCTTGCTAAAAAGTTTCCACGTAAAGGTATGTTTTGTTTGTTTATATGGTCTCTTCCACGCATTTTCATACTGTCCCATTGCAAATTAGTTGTAACATCACAAAATAAATGTGTAATTTTTTTGGCCCATGATTGTAGTTAAGACATGGCCAGTTTGAGACTCTTAACATTTCTCAAGTGATTGACTATTTGGTGACTTAGATACCATAGCTGCAAAATGCCTCCTTGATAGGGACGATCGGCTAAGACTATAGTGCTACAATTGCAGGGCAATATATTTTCAAGCGAAGAGAGTTAGCAACCTCGGTTGAAACAAAAACACGATTCCCGGAGCTTGTAATCCAAGAAGAGAAACGAGTGCGATTTGTTGTGGTAAATGGACTTGGCATTGTAGAGAAGCCAAGTAGTGTGCCAATCGAGGATGCTGAATGGTAGGACTGTCAAACCATTTACTTTGTATCTTCTTATTAATCATTACAACTTTATAAGTTGCAGTGTATTCTATTTTCGTGAAGTGTTAAGTGCTACACATGAATTTGGTTTTTTACCCACCAAATCCCAGCTTTGCTCAGTTAACATGTATCAGATGGATCTTACCTTCGATGAACGGGTAGGATTGCAATGACTATTGGTCCAAGTTGATGAATTTACAAGCTATAATTATCATTGTGAATGAAGTCGTTTGTTGGATGATCAGTAACTGAAGAATAGGAGATGCAAAGTTTGCTGTCTATGTCATTATGTTTACAAACGAATGAGATGTGGGGTTGCTGCTAAGTTATAATTGCTAAATGTATGATGCACTATTGCCTTGAAGCCGACTAAATTAAACTGTTTTGTGATAATGGTTTGTACAGCTGTTTGTGTGTTAATGTTTACTATATCCTGGTTTTATATTGTAAAGTATCATAAATGATTTACTCTCTTGAAGTATCTAAATTTACCAGAAGATTTTGAAGACAGTTTCCCTTTTTTTGTAGGTTCAAAAGATTGACTGGTCGGAGTGAAGTAGCCATCTGTTCCAGAGATTATAAGTATTATTCACCAAGACACAAATTTAGACGCACAGCAAATTCGATGTCAAGTATTCCCGGCATGCCTGTAAGCTTTTAATCCTTGTGTGTTAATCACGTCCAAGTCTTACTCTTCACATCAACAATGGGGGATCTGACATGATGCTGCTTATCTCATTATTTCTCCAGTCATATCCTGGCACTGATGGTTCTGCAATGGCAAATGCACTAGGATTTCGTTCGGTAAGTGGACAGAATTATTTTTATTTTACTTTGTTTTGTAAACAAACATTTGTTGATATAATATGTTTATTAGAACCTCTAATTTTCAGCCTCAGAATGAGCAACAAACTCCAACCAAGCATCATATGCACCAGTATTCCCAACCTAACCAATACCAACCTATTCATCAAAACCATCACCCGTCGCTTATTCAAACTCTACCTGGACCCAACTATGTCCAAAATCATCATTGCGGCCCTTCACACTTGCCAGAAATGTCACGATCTCATACTTCACAGACAATCTCCCAACACATTAGTATGCTCACAAGTCATGCTGCAGGGACAGGGCGTTTGCGGGTTTTGGTGAGATGCATCATTCCTCATGCTGTTCAAATGTTTCAATGTTTGATGAAAAATGCTAACCAGTTTTTCGATTTCCCTGTCTAGTCACCACTTCTTTTGCTTACAATCTGAAACTGTCTTCTTGCAGCCAACTACTCCTGCCAAGTACTGTGATGAATGTGGTGCTATGTATCTGCGGGACACCTCTAAGTTCTGCTCAGAATGCGGCTTCAAGAGGTTAGGCATGTGACCAGCATCTTCCCTGCCCCAGCACTAGAATTCTCAACCCCCAGGGATTGTGTGTTACATTCAGGAATCTGATCTAAGATCGTAAATTAAGTCTGGAAAGAGTTGTCACGTTGTGCATTCGTGTGTCACTAATGTGAATGATGCTCAAGCTTGACCTATTTTACAGTCAATGATGGAAAAGGGTAAATTGAAGATCTCAAACTACTACCTTGGGCTTCTTTTCCTTTAATTTACTGGCCTGCCCTGTCAATTGCTCATTACACTATGTAAACTACTTAAAAGACTTGAGTTGTAAAAGCCATCTTCCTCTACAGCAAACCATTCATTTATGGTGAGCTGCTTGTTTGCTTACTAGGGTTTGTTTGCATCTTTATTTTATGGATAGAATATTAGTACAACTACTTACAACTGGAGTCTGTCTTCTTAACCTAATTCAAGCATCCAGTAATAATCCATACATTTGCAGTCCCTGGTGTGTAAGAATTCAAGAATATATACTAAAGTAAACTAATATGGACCTGGTCTCTATATAATGACCTAATCAGAACTTGTTTTTCTAATACAATCAAAAGGATTGCTGCTCTTGCCCATTCAAACGTTGAAAAATATAAGAAGTAAATTAGTTAAGTTTATCAAGATTGCTAAATTCAATGTTGATGCATGTCAAATGATGAAGTGTGTTGGAAAGAAATTAAGGGTTCTGGAACCGGACATAATAACAATAAGTTTGACGATCGATCCCATGTTGCGTACAACATCTTCCAGCCAAATTAAAGGGGGAAATTATTTTTATTTTAAAGCAGTAAACACAATTTCTGCAAAGTGAAATATTGTGTAATCTTTAGTTTTGTTCAAGGCAAAACATTAATTTGTGATAATAGGAGATTTGTCCAAGGAAATATATATATATGGATGTCATTCAAATTTTCTTAAGTTCGTAAAGTTTTCTTAAGGCGGAGATGTATAGGGAGGGCTTGACCACCGACCTATGGGTCCAAAGATTACATAGATCGAATGACTGACCATTAGGGCGCTACTCCTTATGCCAATAAGTTCGCACAATCGAAATAATCAAATCTCAAATTTATTATTTGTTCAGAAAAATTGTGATGAAAGACAACGTAATTGTATCTCTAGACTCTCATGAATATCATGACTCTTTCATCATCATACATAGTGCATTTAGTAAAATAGAATGGCAAATGAAATAATTTATGTTCCCTTAAATTAAATGTATACATTTATTTTGATTAAATTAAACAAAATGAAAGAATTGACAAAGCATTAACAATGCACTGAAGTGGGTTCATCCAAATGCATTTTTGGAGAGTAAATAAGAGACTTGAGATGTGTATTAATTAACTGCACTGCATATCCTCCTTATTTCACCAGCCATGCCTGTAAGTGGTTCAATATCTCCCATTTTCACCATAGCAGCTGCAAAATCAGATTTAAAGATGGAAGGTGATTTGCTGTACTCAGCCACAATGCTATCAGTAGGACCATTGTTGAATAGCACTTGGTCGACTCGAGAAGTCCCTTCTTCTGCTGCAAATTCTTAAAGTAGTTATTGTCAAATGAATTTGGTGTCACCAAATCAAGTGGTGCAAGGTTGGTATTGCCACTTTGGAAGGACATCCGCGTCTACGCATACTAGCGAATCCAGCATTAATGTCTGATCCATTACTATAGACTCTTTCGCGGAAGAATTGGCATTGGGCTTGCCCAAGTGTGTGAGCTCCTGATAGTGCAACCATGTCTCTTGCACTTAAATTTTTACCTTTGAAAATGTTGATAAGGCCTTGAGCACTCTCCTTAAAACTCGGAAGCTCAGCCTCAGCCTTGCTGAGGCTTGCTGTCCTTGAGTCTCTTCTTCCAAGCTTTACATTCCATGTTGGTCCTCCAACCTACAGATTCAAAATGTCCAATAAGAAACTTTATTTTATGTGATTTTTTTCTAAGAGTAACTTTTGCAAGTCCATATATAATCTTAAGCAACCGGTGATGAGTAATGAGAATAATGTCACTTACATATACAGATGCATCTCGAGCAGCGACACTGAGGATGTCAGCACAGGATACAACTCCAGGACATATTCTCTCTACAGCAGACTTTGCATTATCTATGACTTCATAACCTCTAGCAGAATCTTTGTTTGGTGCTGCATTCTTTTCACTCACTATTGTGGAAGCATCATCCAATAGAATTGATGCATCACACCCTTGAACGAAGCAATCATGAAAGTGGAGGCGGAGTATAGAAGCAGCCATACGACGCTCACGTGCAATAGATGACCTAATAGAGGTCCGGATAGTAGTAAGTGCTTTAGGACATGTTGAATCATAGAAGCTGGATGATGAAAGCTGTGCCTCAGTTGTAACAATTGCATTCATCATCAAAATTACAAGCATGAAAAGTGGAGAAACAGCAGCAGTGTAGTCCTAATTCCCATTTTTGGATTAGAAAGATGAAAAGGGGATGTTAATGAATGAGATGTTGTGATGATGTTGTGAGAAATGTGTTGAGTCTTGAATGTATTTATATAGGGCTGATGGATGCTAAGAGGAACTTGCCTCCATGCATGCAAATGGCTAGCTACGCGTTTGATTTAAATATTAGGGTTTAAAATGTCGTAGTCAAGGCTTGTGAACTGTTCATGTTTGGTGAGCTGCTGCTACTTGCTGTCTTGCTAGAGCTGTTTTACTTCTTCTTCAAAAATTTAGGTCATAGAAATTACAACTGAAGAGGGCTTTCCCTAACACAAGCAGCTTATTTAAATAAACTAATGTTTGGTATACTTATTTTGACAAGTTCATATAACAATATCTAGTAATAATCTATACATTTTGCCAGGCTAGTGAGAGAATTCAGAAGAGAGGAATTTATAAAGTCAATTAATTGACTCTCTAAATAAATACTTAATCAGACATTTTTTATTTATATTACATATTCAAATGTATTTTGCGGCTCATTCGACTTTTGTTAGATAGAATCAGTAAAACTAATGTGTTTATTAAGAGGAAATGTCTATTAGTAAGGTTGGCGTCCGTTTTGTTTTACTATTAGTATTATGCGGATTGGGATCCAATGCTGCGAACGGATTCAGATCCAGTGCTGCAACAGCTATTTGCAGCGATTCAAAACTACGTAGTTTTAGTAAAGATACATTCAAAACTACTAGGTTATAGTAAATAATATCAAAGTGATGCCGTTTTGATCTTCGCAGCAAATAGTTGTGCTGCACCGGATCCGGATCCGCTGCGAACAACACATTCTAGACAAAATACAAGTGACGTAGTTTTGATTTATTTACATCAAAATTATGCTGTTTTCTAAAGGTTTACAATAAAACAGCTTTGTTTGGAATTAGTGCAAAGTAAAAACTACATCGTTTTATTATTAAATTTAAATTTTGAATATATGTTGTAATTGAATTGTACGTTGTTTGGATCTGAACCCATATTATGCACCTCTGGCCATCAAAGATGCTGAGCTAGGGTTTCATCCACACATAGGATATTTGTTTAAGCATGCTGACTTTGTCTTATGGTAACAAAAATAACTTTCTGATTCTCTCATTAAATAAAAATAAAGAATTAGTCAAGTTTGCCAATAAAAAACGCAAGGGAGACATGAATCTTAGAACGCAGCTTCAAATGTAGAACAAATAAATGTGACAACTGTTGCTTAACAGTATGCAGCTTCAAAATTCAACCTTTATTTGGTACCTCTGTCATATGACACAAAACTTCATCATGTCTAGAAGTCTCAAAAGCTGCTTATGGTGAACTCTTAAGCAAGACATTTTTGGGTACAAATAGATACCTGTTTAAATGTGCAACTGCCAAATAAAAGTTGCAGGAAAGCATAAGAAAATAAAACAATTTATAGAAGATTTATAAAACATTATGCAAGAGAAAAATAAATTCCAAACCAGGATTCAAGTATCATAACAAAATTATAAAAGATTCTCTACTCCAAAAAAATCTTTTCAAGCACATGAACTCGGAACTTCCTAAGAGAGTTTCATTTGACCACCAAGCACATATAGCACACCTTGAACCATCAAACCACAACCATTAGCAGATAGCAAATACAAGGGAAACTTGGATTGTATTTCTTTTCACTCCGCACAAAGCTGGCTGAAATCACAATAGATCACCAACATTCATTGGCATCTCATCTATTTGTGTGCTGTAGTACTGCTCTATGTCTCTCAAGATCTTTATGTCATCACTCTTGACAAAGTTTATAGCGACACCCTAGCAATCGTTAAAGACAAGTTTCAGTTTTCGCAATGAAATAACAGTGAAAAGAGAAACAACACAATATGAGAGTAATAACTCCACACAAAAAATCAGATCCAAAGTTGTTAAGTGCCAGTTTCATTCAAGATCACTCCAAATGTGCTTCGAACATGATGGCAACAGATTTTTTTTGCATAGGAAAAATCTTAAACAGACAATAGTAATTTACTAAAAGTTATAACATGTCAGATGGCACAATAACAGTTTCTGCCTGGCAATGTAACTGAAAATTCCTATTTCAAGACATCCAATATTACCTTGCGCCCGAAACGACCAGATCGACCGATGCGATGAATGTAAAGCTCTCTGTTATTGGGAAGATCATAATTTATAACAAGAGACACCTGAGGAAAGATAAATCAATATGTTAGTTATCGAACTTGTTTCTTAAGCATAAATCAGGATCAGTGAAAACAACTTGCCTGTTGCACATCAATTCCCCTAGCCCAAACATCAGTAGTGATAAGGACTCGAGTGTTCCCACCTCGAAACTCCTGCATAATGGCATCTCTTTCTTTTTGAGGCATGTCTCCGTGCATTGAAGAGACAGTGAAGTTGTTGCTACGCATCTTCTCTGTAAGCCAGTCCACCTGCACATTTCACAAAAGTCATGACATGCATACATTGACATAGTCGTAGTCTGCAACAGGTGACATACAATAAATAGAAGAGGCTTTTACAGCCAATGATGACACAATACTTCTACTAGGTAACAGCATCTAAACAGTGAAGGCAAATGTGTTCAACAAATAATAATATAAAAATGTCTGATCTTGAGCTAATTAAGTTAAATGGCATTGGCGCCTAGGGGGATACATTATTCCAGAGAAACATCTAGTTTGAATGGCGATTATTTAGCCAGTATCTGATCCATGACCCACTGAACGCAAAAATGGGAAGTATTTGCGGGAATCTGATTTTAAAATAACTAGAAGTGAAGGAAAGATCGAAAATGTAAGCTCATTCTAATGACTGAGTTATTTCACTGCGGCGTCTTGTATTGAATAACGGAAAATGTTTCATTCAATCATTCAATGTTTAATATACTTATAATTCACGGAAAAATGATGATGGATACGATACCTTCCGCTTCGTGTTACAGAAAATAACAGCCTGAGTGATTGTAAGAGTATCATAGAGGTCACACAGTGTATCAAACTTCCATTCCTCACGCTCAACAGCAACAAAAAATTGTTTGATACCCTGCCACAAAAAGAAGAGTAAAAATTATTAGTACAGCAGCACTTTAACTTTCTTTCAATCAAGAAACTCATGAATTGAAATGGTAATCACCTCCAATGTCAACTCATCACGTTTCACAAGGATTCTAATTGGATCAGTCATGAATTTACTTGTCATCTCCAAGATTTCATTTGGTAGAGTTGCCGATATTAAGCAAACCTGAAAGACAATTAAAGTTTGTTAGATGACTAAAGTTGCAAATATTACTAAGCATCCACCAAACTCGTTCCCAAAGTTCTATGAAGCAAATTCAAGACATAAATCAAGTGACATATGAATAGTGGCATTACATTACATATAAGATAATAAAGAAAAATGCTTTCTTCAAATGGAAATATATTCATTCTTCTAAAGAGTGCTGATGGCAAGGTGTGTACCCTATACCTAGAGATATGTGTAAGTATCTAAATTCCCTAATGATTAATAACGAACAGTTGAACAGAATGCAGCGAAGAAACAGCATGCAACAGAACAATGCAAGTGAAAAGGAGAACCTGAAGCTCTGGTGGAAGGTATCGGTACACATCATAAATCTGATCTTTAAACCCTCTGCTAAGCATCTCATCAGATTCATCCTGCATAAACACAAAGTACTTAGCGCAAGCCGGCGAAATCTATACATACATCAAACCCTCAAAGAGCCAACAAAACTCACAAGAATAAGCAACTTAATAGCACGTGTACGCAATGTTCTCCTCTTAATCATATCACAAACTCTCCCTGGAGTTCCAGAAACTACATGAACTCCATGCTCCAACTTCCTAATATCATCCCCTATGCTCTTCCCTCCAACACAAGCATGCGCTTGTATGTTTATAAACTCTCCAATCGCCAAAATCACCTTCTCAGTTTGCGTCGCCAGCTCCCTCGTTGGTGACAAAATCAATGCTTGAACCCTAAAAATAACCACATAATCAGAACAAAAAAAAATTCAATTTCATTAAAAATAAAAAAACTAGGGCTGGGATAGGGACAATTGCATACTCGCGGCTGGAGGTATCGACCATCTGACAAACAGTGAGAGCAATCATTGAGGTCTTTCCAGTACCAGATTGAGCTTGAGCGATGACGTCACGTCCCTGAATAATGGGAAGAACAGCACGCTGTTGAATAGCGGAAGGCTTTTCAAATCCGTAGCCATAGATGCCTCGAAGAAGGTCGTTTTTGATACCCATCTCGTCAAACGTTTGGATGACTTGCACGCCTTCTGTGGTGTCGAAAATCAGCTTCTCATCGTCGACGCCGCCATTGACGTTGCCGCGGGATCTGTTGCGGGGACAACGAGGTCGTGGCTGCCATGGTTGTCGGAGAATCGAGGCGGAGGATGTCGGTGCTGCTGTTGCGGAGATTCTTCTTCGTCGAATTGAATCGGGTCGGATTGAACTTCGAAACCCTAAAATCTTTAGATTCGGATTATATTTTGTTGGTGATTGGAGCAGATTGTTTTGTTGGTTTATTACCAAACTGCCCCTCATATATATGCTTAATACGTGTATTATTAATAAGGTCTAGGGTCAGATTCCGATAGAATAGAGTAACGACGGTGTTTTGAATAAGGGTTAAGTAAAATAACATAAAATTTTAATTAAAATTGTTAAAACAACGTTTTAATTCGCAATAAATAGCTCGATTTGTAACTTGCATTTAATGTAATAAAGAAGATCACTCTGAATAAAAAGATGTTATTTTCAAAAAAAAGAGCTGACTTCTTAGAGGTTTTTTTCTCAGCAGGAAGAAAATAGTTGAACAAATATTAATGGCACTTGCTAATATTGTAAAGAAGTAAATGAGAAGGAAGAACATGTGAAATCAAAACCTTTAACTGAACACAATTTGGAGAGGTTTAGGGTTTAGTAATGTCAGAGGTGTTGTAATACTTTTGTATTGTGTATAATTATTTGCAAAAATGCATGTGTTGCTCCAACTGCCAATGAAGAGAAATTTCCTTATTCCCAGGAGCTTAAATACAGTATTGTACTGCATTGATGTGCCATATATGAGTGTAGAACGAGAGCCATAGCCATTCTCAATGTTTTGTTCAACATTGGCGATATAGCGGATGTTCTAATCTTCCAAGCCCAAGGGAGAGTCATGTGCAAAGGAATGGTATGCCCGTGGAAGCCTCTAGGATAAGACCTATGAATCATATAAAATGTGATGATTCTAAATTCAAACACAGAAGAGCATCACACAAACAAAACCTTGACAGACAAGACGATAATGATAGAAAAAACTCACATCAAAGGAGAGAAGAATAAAAACAAACACAAGTAGATTAAGGTTAAATAGATTTTGCCATGATTAAGAAGGATGGTCAACAAAACCAAGCCAGTTGTTTGACGGAGGGGGTAGATAAAGGAAAAATTGTGGGTTTCATCTCTGAGTAGCATCTTCAAAAGTACCAAAAGAAGAAGAAAACCCACAACTGACAGAGGGGAGATAAAAGGAAATACCTTTACGAAGCAACTCTTCCACATAAAATTCCTGCATATATAAGTGCTCCAAACCACTTGTTTGACACAAACCTGAAAGTGACAAGTACAATAAAATGCAATATCAATACACTTCAAAATCACTGGAAAAATGGAGCACCTAGAAATCAAAATAATGCTATTAGTAGTTCTTTGAAGAGAAGAACAAAATATCTGTCCTATTTATAAATGATTTAAATAGAAACTAGCATGAGTCTGCTGCCGATACGGTCTTATGCCAAAATATCAGGAAAGTAAATACAGCATACACAAGATTGGAGTATATTTGAAGCTAAAATATGATTCTGGCTGGCTTATACTCAAGACAAATACAAATTGTCAAGAAGTAAAGTAAAAAATAGGTAGGGTGATTCATCTTTTAAAGTTGAAACACACAAGTCCTTAAGGGCATAATTGTGAAGTCCATAGAGATCTGTTCTTATTTTTCTTGGCACTTACTTTTTGTTACAGTCGGTACGAGAAGATAGGTCAACAGTCCATATCTGCCATGCTAAATGTCCAGAGCCAGCAGTTAGAAATGCATAGTACGGCCACCCTGCTCATATTCAGATCAAGTCAAACACCATTAGGAGTCAGAGCTTGAGCTAATGACGAGTAATAACTAATAAAACGCCAATACTCACCAAGATCAGCATTGTATCCACTCAATCCAAGGTTGCCAATACAGAGAAGCCCAAATCCACTAATCCACTGCTTCGTTGAGTCCCCAAATCTCAAAGCTGTAGATTTGACGCCTACTTTTAAATCATCTTCTTTGTCCTGATTTCAAGAAATCAAATAACTAAATTTGATAAACTAATTTTACACTATCTTAACAGTAAAGCATACTTCCTCTATCAGGGAAAAGGTTCAACTATACAGAGATATAAAACAAAAAAACCTAAATTTCATTATGACCTGTTGAATGCATTTACCAGCAAATAAGAAATAGACTCAGTAGGTTTCACACCAATCAATGATTACCAAACACTAAGCAATTAATTTATTAGCTTTCACCAGACCTTTAAAAAATCTGACAGGCAGAATTAGCTATTTGCACAAGTATAAGAAGAACATTGGTAGTCTATGACCACGTAGCTTTACACATTCTTTAGTAACAAAGAAGGTTCTAAAGATTTATCTAAGTGCGGTAGCTTGTACAATTTACCTTGCCTTTCAAATCTAGCCATACCAACTCACATAACAAAATATATCTTCTACATGCATCTGTTCCCCTTCTAACATTTGAGTCAATTTCAATAGTTAAAGAAAGGGGGATTCCTGTAAAAGTATACATAAAAGCATTCGCCTTGAAAATTAAAAAAAAACAGCAATACTGAAAGTGAAAACACACAATATCAAATCAATTCATTTATATTATAATTCATTTAGACAAAACAATTAAACTAAGAGGAGAGGAACAAAAAATGATTTTAATGAGTGTTATTCTAACCGGGAACCTTGTGGCACATCAAACACCAGTCTGATTTTAATCCGGGTTATTCTTGTAAGATATATGAGTGTGCTGTGCGCATGGTTTTTAATTTTATATAAAAGAATTAACAAAAATATGTACCTGATGAGCATATATTGTATCATAAACAAGTGTCCAACAGACTCCGGAAAAATACAGTGGAAGCACAACAGCTGGATCCAAACTTTCTCTAACGGCTGACCAACCTAACAAAGCTCCCCAGTTGAAAGTTAAGCCGAGAAACGCTTGCGGCTGCAACCATTTCCCTTTGTCAATCACCCATGTCATTAATCAATTTCAATAGCAACCGATAAAAACCACATCATACCCAAAATGTAAATCTTTTCATGAGAGGGTACGAAAACACCAAAAGCAATGAGGATGCACCCAAAATACGGCTGCAAAAGAGAGCACAATTCACAACACTTTCAAGCAAGAAGAATTATGTTTGTCGGACATATATAGCTTAAAGTACGCGGGTACATTGTTTGAAAAATAGCCAATATGTTAAATTAGGATGGAAGGGTTGGGTTAACAATAGCTATGAATTTGATGGATACAGTTCATTACCTATTGAGTGTTTCAGGCAACAAGTATATTATTTAAGTGTCGTGCTTGATTGAAGATTTAGCTGGTTACATGGGCCCACTATGGAGTTTCTTAAAAACACAAACCTATAATTGTTCAGTTGAAGGAGAATTCCAAGACCCAGAAGCAACTGCGCCCCAAGGAAACAAACGCCCTCAAATGGAGACAGGAGACCACTGGCAACCGGTCTCAGCTTAGTTCGCTCCACCTGCGCTATAGAGAAGAATAATCTTACACAACACGATAAAATGAGCAGAGTGTGCATAAGAAATGTAATCAACCAGCTTCAAGCTGCATTCAAATGAGAAAATTAACCTTTTCCAATTCCAGTTAGATACCTTGGTATCGATATCTCGATCAAGAAGATCATTTACAGTACATCCAGCACCCCTCAACAGTAAAGCTCCACAGCCAAAGAGTGCCATCATCTTGATGTCAGGAAGAGTACCAGGGGGTGCTGCCATAGTTATCGACCTAGAGACATACAAGTGTAAGTAACTTTAGGAAATTATAATTAACAAATCCACAATTGACCTACAAATGTGGAGAAAAAGAATCATTCTCACCACATGCAGGGCCAAGCCAGCAACCAAGTTCCAATAGGTTTATCCAACCTAGCCAAATGAGCATAAGGTCTAATTCTACTAGGCAAATACAAATCAATCCAAGACAAAACTTTCACATCCTTTAATGCATCTTCTCTTCCTCCTCCTCCTCTCCCACTCGCCTCTCCACCAGAAGCAGAAGTTGAAACGCCAGCGTACCGATTCAACCCAACAGCGAGATCAACCAAATGAGGCCTGAATCGAGACACTACTACTTGACTTCTCTTCAACGAAAAATGAGAAATTGAATCCGATAATTTGTATGAATTGTGAAACTGACGATCAGTGATAGAGTGAAAATCTCTAGGGCTAGGGTTAGGGCTGTATTCAGAATGCGAAACAGGAGAGGGAGGGTGTTGGTGAAGCGAGTTGTAAATGGATTGAGATAGAAATGAGGAAGAGAAGAGGGATGATGACCGGCGCCGGCGAGCGGCGTTCGAAAGCCAAACTGCCGCCATCGTTTGACGGAGCTTCGAACGAACCCTATGCCTATTTTGACTGTTTTTACAAAGAACGGTGCTTCATGCGGATTCAGGTCGCATATAGAGTGCATCCAATATAGCGAGTTAATAAAAACGACGTAGTTTTACTAAAACACAAATTTAAAATTTATGAATCTTCATAAAACGACGTAGTTTTAAATTAGAATAATTAAAATAACGTAGTTTTAAATTAGAATAATTAAAACGACGTAGTTTTAAATTAGAATAATTAAAACGACGACACTTTACGTTTTGGCTATAGGAAGTTGTACGCTGTACATGATCTTATTCCGCTTAATGCTCGTATATTTTCGGTGCATACCAGATTAACATACCCTCGCATTAAAAAGAACTAGTAGTTTTATGCGCATAACATATTTGTAAGGGTATGTTCATGTAATTAGTAAAACGTTAAAGAGTATTATGAGAATACGGAATGTGGCTTCAAAGTTAACCGTCAATTCCACCCCTTGCGTTTTATATATAAGATAGATATGTAGTAAGATATAATTAGATAATTTCCTTTTAGGCTATTCTTAAAAGATTCGGATTGTTAATGTGTTGTTATTTGTTACGGGTACTAAAAGATATTATTTTGACGTTTTTATTATAAAAATTCTTCATAGTTTTATGAAGATTGTCATACTGTTTTAATGATAGAGAATAAATAAAAATTCGATGGCAAGAATAAAAATATTTGAAGTGATCTTTTTAAAAATATCAGGGCAAGGCAAATGATGCACAATGTTACACAACCTCCAAAGACTACGGTTACATTTGATTGCATGAAAAAATGAGTGAAAAAATAAACTTTAATGATAATTTAAAGAAAAATATATTTTTATGTGTTTAATTATATCAAAAATATGAAAAAATAACAAAGAAAATAATGTAAACATTTTATTGCAAATATTCATGGAAAAATATTCCCTACGGAAAACATAAAATGATTTGGAACTGAATTTTATCATAAAAGCACTTTTTATGATACATAGCATCTAAATTGAACATGTTAGTACAACAAAGAAGCCAGGAAAAATGCTTCCAATATGTCTACTTCCAATGCTACAAAGTAAAACTATTTAGGGGTATAACAAATGATATGGAGGTCGTTGATTCTGCCCGTTGCGCTAATATCCCTGTTGTTGACGTTGTCCCTATAGTTGCAAGTAAAAAACGCGTGTTTCTGTTAGTTTCAGAACCCGAATGGAGACTTTCTCCTGCTTCCACCTTCTCCATACTGTTCATTCCACTTTCGTAGTTCATTCATGCTCGTGGCATCGTATGCAACTGATGGCCCAACCTGCAGGCAGTTTGATGAAAATGTTTATCAGAATCCATAAACAATGTCATTTAAGGAGTTTACTGTCTGTTGGACAGATGAATAGGAAAAATAACTATGTACAATAAATAGGTGACGTGGTGAATACCTTCGATTTTGCAGCAATGAAGTCATCTAAATTTAATGGTCTTAGCAATGCAGACTCGCTTTTGCCTCCCTGTAATTTAAGATATGTATGATCAGCATCAAAATACTATATAGAATATATATTCACACAGTTACTAGCGTGATTAAGGTCGGGCAATGTTACCTTTTCCTCCTCGAGAAGTTCTTGAACAGGTCGGTATGCAGCAGCAATACAGAGGTTCTGCATAATTATCACAAATTATAACAAGAAACCGCACATGTATTTAACAAAAAGTTGCACAATATTCCGAGGATGTACCTTCAGATCACTGCCTGAATATCCATTGGTTTCCTTTGCGAGTTTTTCATATTGAAATTCTGATTCCAATTTCTCTTGAGCTAGAAATATTCTGAGGATCTTTTCGCGATTCGTAGCATCCGGCAAGTCAACATAAATCCTGGAACAGCAGACAGAAGTTGAGTAAGCTATCAAACTCCAGCTTCCAACACTTATGTGTGGCCAGGTTATGGCAAGGACTGCCCCTAATTTCTATTCTGACATAGGCTTTGAAGGTAAGATCCAACTCAATCGCGTGAAGCACATCCAAAAATCACCATGAACCAAAGTTACTATAAAAGTAGAATAAACTCACCTCCTTGGTAGTCTACGTATAACAGCATCATCAAGATCGAAGGGCCTATTTGTGGCACCTAGAATGAGTATTCTTTGACTGTCTTTGGTTCTTAATCCATCCCATGCAGCCATGAACTCATTTCTCATTCTTCTTGTTGCTTCATGCTCAAACGCTCCACCACGAGCACCAAGCAAACTATCAATCTGCAGGATTACATTATCAAAAATACACTCAAATGTGTGGAAATGCGTTTAAGCAACAAGGTACACAATGGTATCCAACAACAGAGCTTCCCTAAAATTTCACAACCCCTTTTGGAACTTTATGAGTTCGTCACAAAATTCTCAGCCACTAACTGACGAAATTTATTTGACCCACGTGACCGAATCTTACCTCATCCACAAAGATTATGACTGGTGCCAACTTGCTTGCAAATGAAAATAGTGCCTTGGTGAGCTTTTCAGCATCTCCAAACCACTGCAAGTGAGTGCAAATTTTGTTATTTGCGTAAGATAGGACAACACACATGGTAAGAAAAAATAACCGAAACATAAAATCTGGCGTATGCATGGATTCACGCAATAATCACTTAGCACTTTTAAGACCATCGCACACCAAAATACGGAAGCATGACACTATAAGTTTCGCTTCAACATACCTTTGACGTAAGGGTTGAACCTGTTATACTGATGAAATTTGCTCCAGCTTCTGTCG